>PVJN01020268.1:0-36254 GCA_004026805.1 Lasiurus borealis | reverse complement strand
TAAGCACAGCTCATCTCATTATCCACAGAATAATGGCAGTGCCATTCAATTCCTCAAGGGCACAGCTCCTGGAAAGCAAGGATCTGAGACCTTCCTCAGAGCCACCTGCTGCCAGGGCAGTGCAGCTTCAGTTCTGATGCTGATGTTGAAAAAGTTACCAAGAAGTCTGGATCATAGGTAGCTTGGTCAATGCATTAGTTATTTTAACCTAACAAGAATCCCATTCCAGTTCAGAGGTCAGCAGATGGACAGATCGCAGTCCCCGCCATTGCCATTACAGCCAGTAACATGGTTAATGGGAATAATGCCCCATTATGACAGAGACAATATTATAGAATAAGATTATTATGTGAGCATGCCATTTGAACTTATTAAAGAATGGTCCAGCTATTGTGCTTCAGTGGTTGAGCATCGACCTATGAACCTGATTGGCTGGTGGGCATCTTGAAGGTATGGTCAATTTGCAATCTTTCTCTTTTATTAGTGTAGATGTACAGGATGCAGCAGAGCATAGAAATAGAGTTAGAGCTTTTCAATCTGGTAGAATTTTTAAGAGCAGCCTTTTAAATGCCTGCTTAATATTCACATTTTCTAAGAGCTGTAAATTAGGAAATATAGTAATCCCCAATAATCAGAGTAATATTCTATATTTTTTAAAAATAAAGGACACAATACTAATTGTTAAATTTGGACAACCTAAAGTGGTACAAAACTGTGTGACAGGTTAAAGAGGATGAAGAGTCAATAAAACTTCATCTTTTCCTATGAAGCACTTTTTGTTTTATTTTGCCTGTTCTCCTCAATCCCTTTAACATCTCCATTTGATGATCCCTCCTCAGGGAGATTTGCTCTGGTTTCGATCCTTTCCTTTATGCTCTCATGACTGTAAAAAAATGTGTCTGCTGGGATACATATTATATACTCAACAGATTTTGAGGGAATAAATTAATAAATTACATAAGCACTTGAGAAACAGGCCCAATTCTCAAATTATTCCAAGTTAGGGTGTAAATGGAGGATATAAAGAAAATAAAGGCCCAGTGCACAAAATCCGTGCACAGAGGGCTGTGTCCCTCACCCCAGCCTGCATCCTCTCTAATCTGGGACTCCTCAAGGGGTGTCTAACTGTCCATTTAGGCCTGATCCAGGTAAAATCAGACCTAAATGGACAGTTGGATATACCTCTCACAATCCAGGACTGCTGGCTCTCAACTGCTCACCTGCTTCTGCCTGATTGCCCCTAACCACTTCTGCCTGCCAGCCTGATTATCTCCTAATCACTCCACTGCCAGCCTGATTAACATATAATTGCTCCGCTGCCAGCCCTATTGTCTCTAACTGCCCTCCTTGCTGTCCTGGTCACACCTAACTGCCCTTCCCTGACAATTTGGTCACACCTAACTGTCCTCTGCTGCAGACCTGGTCAACCCAAACTGCCCTTCCCTGCTGGCCTGATCACCCACAACTGCCCTCCCTTGAAGACATGGTCCCTCCCTACTACCTTCTTCTGCTGGCCTTCTAATGGTGGCCATCTTGTGTCCATCTGGGGAAGTCATCTTTAACCACATAGGAGTAATCATCTTGTGTGTTGGAGTAATGCTTAATTTGCATATTATACTTTTATTAGATAGGATTAGATAGGATAGAGGCCTGGGCACAAGTGGAAGCCAGCTGGTTTGCCCTAAAGGGTATCCTGGATCAGGATGGGGGTTCCCTTAGGGCATGGGGAAGCCTGGGTGAGGGGCCTATGGTGGTTTTCAGGCCAACTACACCCCTCACCAATCCAAGTGGAGGCCCCGGTATCTGGGATTTATTTATCTTCTATAATTGAAACTTTGTAGCCTTAAGCAGAGGCCAAGGCAGGCCAGGGAAGGCAGAAAGCTTGGCTTCCTCCATTGCCAGAGAAACCCAAACCTCCTACTCTCTCTGTGGACACAGCCATCTTGGTTGTGTTAATTTACATACTCATTCCTGATTGGCTGGTCGGCGTCACTTGTGGGTGTAGCAGAGGTATGGTCAATTTGCATATCTCTCTTTTATTATATAGGATACTAGAGGCCTGGTGGACAAAATTCATGCATGGGGGTATGTGTCCCTCAGCCCATCCTGTACCCTCTCCAATCTGAGATCCCTCGAGTGATGTCCAACTGCACATTTAGGCTCAATTCACGTAGAATTGGGCCTAAATGGGCAGTTGGGCATCCCTCCTACAATCTGGGACTGCTGGCTCTTAACTGCTCACCTGCCTGCCTTCCTGATTGCCCCTAACCGCTTCTGCCTGACAGTCTGATCATCCCCTAACCACTCCCCTGCCAGCCTGAACAATGCCTAACTAGCCCCCTGCCAGCCTGTTTGCCCCTAGTGGCCCTACCCTGCAGGCCTGGTCACCCCCAACTGCCCTCCTTTGCAGGCCTGGTCCCCCCCAACTGCTCTCCCCTTTAGGCACGTGTTTCCCCCAACGTCCCTCCTCTGCTGCCCTGTTCATTCCTAAATGCCTTCCCCTGAAGGCTTGATTGCCCCCAACTGCCCTCCTTGCAGGCCTGGTTCCTCCTAACTGCCCTCCCCTGATGGCCATCTTGTGATGACCATCTTGTGTTCACATGAAGGCAGCCATCTTTGACCACATGGGGGCAGCCATCTTGTGTTGGAATGATGGTCAATTTGCATATTACTCTTCTATTAGATAGGATGGTATTTATAGCACAAGAGGCCAACCCTCAGCTGCATCCCAGTGCCATGAATAAGAAATAAGCCTACATAAAGTCTGCACTAAGGATTCAAAAATTTGTGCTGGAACTATAGGGTGACAATCACGTAAGTACTATTAATCCTGAATTCATAGAAGCCTTCAGGAAGCTGTAAGGAAGTAATTCTCATGCATGGCTAGAGATGTTAGAATAACCTACAAAGTTTGATTTTTCCTTTTTTAATTTAAATTCCTGAGTCATGTCCCCAAGCAGATAAAGATATCTAATGATATCACCCATGAATCTGTCTTTATATTTGATAATGACTACTGAATGGGAAACCTAGCCTTCACTTGACCTTCACCTACTGTGTGAGAGGAGGCAGTCCCTTAGGGTGGCCATTTTCTTTTTCAGCAAAGCCAAGGTTAACCTAAACATTTATGTACTAACACAACTGAAGTAATATGCAGAGTGATAGAACTCAATTATATGCTCAATCCCTGAACATCAGAAAATGAAAGTGAAGCTGAAATAAACCTGTTTGGATTCAATTGGTAAATGCTGCAGCATAATCTAAGCAATAACAAAGAGCTTTTTTTTTTTTTTTCCACACTGGGTATCTTTATAATGAACATTTCCTTGAGAGAAGTAAAGCCACAGACTACATCTAAAGCGACCCTCCTGCTCCCAGGACCCAGCAGAAATCTGAAACACTGTTTTCATTTTGTGACATGAGAGCAGCATGTGCCTTATTCTTGTAACAGATGTGTTCTTTAAAAGTTGTGAAAACTTGGAATTTTTCAAGTAGTTGAAATGATGAGCTTGCTACTTAAAGAAAACATGAAGTGAATATTTTTTCATTAAAAAGTGTTTAGAGTTTCTAAAACCACTTCTGAATGTGTCTGTCTTATCTGGGTTTTACAGTGTAGAAATGTATAATAATGAGCTTGTTATTATGAGGGCTTGGGTAGTTCTCTGTCCTCTGAAACACAAAAGCACATGCAACAAAGTCTGTTGTAACCTGAAAATTATTAGAAAACTGGTTAAACTGAAATTTTAAATAAAGACACGTATGGTTTATGAGAAAACCATGTTACTGTAACATAACTTAATGAGGGCTATTATGTGCTAAAGTCAAGAGTTTTTAATGTGGAATTTGTCATCTTGAAAATGAAAAGGAATATGATGTATTATACTTTACTAGAGGCCCAGTGCATGAAATCCATGCATGGGTAGGGGGTGTCCCTCAGCTCAGCCTGTACTGGCTCAAGTCTGGGACTCCCTGAGGGATGTCTGACTGCCCATTTAAGCCCAATCCAGGACTGCTGGCTGCCAACCACGTGCCTGCCTCTGCCTGATTGTCCCTAACCACTTCTGCTTTCCAGCCTGATCACCCCCTAATCAGTCCACTGCCAGCCTGATCAATACATAACTGCTCCCCTGCCAGCCCAATTGCCCCTAACTATCCTCCCCTGCAGGACTGATCACCCTTAACTGCCCTCCCCTGCTGGCTTGGTCAACCCCAACTGTCCTCCCCTTCAGGCCTGGGCTCTCTCACAACTGTTCTTCCCTGCATGGCCAGGTTCCCCACAACTGCCATCCCTTGATGCCTGGTCTCTCCCAACTGCCCTCCTCTGCTGGCTCAGTCACCCCTAACTGCCCTTCCTACTGGCCTGATCACCCACAACTGCCCTCCCCTACCAACCTGGTTTCCCCCAACTTCCCTCCTCTGCTGGCCTGGTCCCCCGCAACTGCCCTCCCCTGCTGGTCTGCATCATCATAAACTGTCTTCCCCTGCAGACATAGTCCTCCCCACTTTCCCTCCCCTGCCGACCTTGTCAACCCCAACTGCCCTCCCCTGCTGGCCCCATCACCTCTAACTTCCCACCCTTTCTGGCCTCGTCACTGCTAACTGCACTCCCCTGCAGGACTGGCCCCCCAAACTGCCCTCCCTGTTGGTGTGCATCCTTCCCAACTATACTCCCCTGCAGGCCTGCATCCCCCCTAACTTTCCTCCCTTGTGGCCTGGTCTCCCCTAAATGCCCACAACTGCCTTCCCCTGCCAGCCATCTGTGGTGGCCATCTTATGTCCACATAAAGGCAACCATCTTTGGCCATATGGGAGTGGCCATTTTGTGTCTTGGAGTGACAGTCAGTTTGCATATTACTCTTTTATTACATAGGATACCAAATTTTTAGGAATGTATATGGTCCTGAAAGTGAGACATGCCATTGACATTTGCACTTCTATGAAACTTTTATTTGCCAACTCTTATTCATATGAGATATTTAATTGTATCCTTCTCATTAGTGAGAAAATCTTCTTAAAAGTTATATATAGGAAATTAAGTAATGAGAAAATATCTACTATGATCGTCATTCCCATTCTACAGATGAAAAAAATAGGTTCAGGGAAATTAAGAGTTTCATCCAAGAGCAAACATAGAATTGATTATGGAAATGGAAATTCAATTCATATTTTCTGGCTCCCAAGTCATTTTCATCAGACCATGAATATAAAGAAAGAGCTTGCAAATGTTAATGAGCAATACCCTTTGGGAGCATATTAAAGTAGAGCAAAAAATGTTAATGGGAAATTTTGTAAGGCCTAGAAATGAATGTATTGGCCCAAAAATAGAATTGCCATCAAGTTATATTCAAAATTTATTTTTTAATAAATCTTTATTGTTCAGATTATTACAACTGATTCTCTTTTTTTTCAATTGCTCCCCTTTACCCAATTCCCACCCCATCCTCTGCCCTTACTCCCCACACTGTCCTCATCCATAGGTGTATGATTTTTTTTCCAGTCTTTTCCCATGCCCCCTACACCCTTTTCCCCCCAATAATTGACAGTCCACTCTCTTTCTATGCTCCTGATTCTATTATATTCACCAGTTTATTCTGCTCATCAGATTTTTTATTCACTTGAATTTTACATTCACTTGTTGATAGATATGTACTTATTGTTCATAATTTTTATCTTTACCTTTTTCTTCTTCTTCTTCTTCTTAAAGAATACCTTACAGCATTTCATATAATCCTTGTTTGGTGGTGATGAACTTCTTTAGCTTTTGCTTATCTGTGAAACTCTTTATCTGACCTCCAATTCTGAATGATAGCTTTTCTGGGTAGAGTAATCTTGGTTGTAGGTTCTTGCTGTTCATCACTTTGAATACTTCTTAACACTCCCATCTGGCCTGCATAGTTTCTGTTGAGAAATCAGCTGACAGTCGTATGGGTACTCTTTTGTAGGTAACTAACTGTTTTTCTTTTGCTGCTTTTAATATTCTCTCTTTGTCTTTTGCTCTTGAAATTTTAATTATGATGCGTCTTGATGTGGTCCTCTTTGGATTTTTTTGTTTGGGGTTCTCTGCACTTCCTAGACTTGTACAGTGGTACCTCGAGATACAAGTGCCCTAACATACGTGATTTTTGAGATACGAGCCATCGAGTGAGCAATTTTTGCTTTGAAATACGAGCAACATTTGAGATAGGAGTAATCGTGCAGATTGGCCGGCTGCACACAACCCACCAGTTTACCAGGACTCGAGCGACTCATAGTTTCCCATGCCTCAAGGTTACGAAACGAATTAAACTCATATCTCGATGTACCACTGTAAGTATATTTCTTTTACCAGGTGGAGGAAGTTTTCAGTCATTATTTCTTCAAATAGGTTTTCAGTATCTTGTTTTCTCTCTTTTTCTAGTACCCCCATAATTCTGATGATGGTATGCTAGAAGTTGTCCCAGAGGCTCCTTACGCTATCTTCCAATTTTTCAATTCTTTTTTCTTTTTGCTTTTCCAATTGGGTGTTTTTTGCTTCTTTGTATTTCAAATCATTGACTATATTCTTGCTATCCACTAGTCTGCTATTGAATCTCTGTATGTTATTTTTATTTCAGTCAATGTATGTTTAATTTCTAATTGGTCCTTATTCATATCTTCAAGGGTATCACTAATGTTAATGGCCTTTTCTAGAAAATTCTTGAAAAACCTTATAATTATGGTTTTGAACTCTATTTCCAGTTATTTGCTTTCCTCCATTTCTTTCATTTTTGACCTGTTTCTTTGTCTCAACATTTTGGCTGCTTCCCTGAGTTGATAGAGTAGTTTTGTGTGCTAGGTATCCCATAGGGCCCAGTGGCTCAGCCTCCCTAATTACCTGAGGTGGACACTCTTAGTGTACCCCTTTGTAGGCTGTGTAAACAGTTTTATTGTAGGTAAGCCTTGATGTTGTTGGTATCACTGGGAGGAATTTACCTTCAGGCCAATTGGTTGTGAGGATCAGCTGTGTCTACGATGGGAGAACTTCTGTGCTGGAGGCACCCTTATGAGATAAGACTTGCTTCAGTGGGCCTTTGGTGGTCACTGAGTCTGCTCCCTGTGTGTGTCCGTTATGGATCTGAGGAGTTGTAATATGAATGGTCTCACTCTGACCCCTGGGTACAATGGCTCTTGGATCTCCAAGGAGGTGCTAATTTAGCGTCTGCCTGAGGCAACCCAGCAGGAGCTATGGAGGGATCTTCAGATTCCTCTTCTTTGATTGGGTTTTTGAGGCCCAGATGAGGCCCAACTGTGAAGCAAAGCTAGTTGCTGGAAGTCCTTGGGCCTTATTTTGAATATTTTGGGTCTCACTGACTCACCTTGATAGGTAATTTTAGAATTCAAAGGATGAGGCAATTCATATGCAAAAGCCTCTGTGCTCAGCTTGGATGGGGCAGAATCTCAGAGCAGAGCTAATAGCAATAGTTTTGTGGGGCAGGATCGCAGGGTGGAACAAAGAGCAATGGCTTCCTGTCATCCCTGCCCTAAGAGGCCCTTAGATTTCAGTGTCCTTCTTATGGTAATCACTGCAAGCACCTCAGAGAGAAAACCACCCTTGAGTTTCACCTGCTGCCAGACAATCCAGTTTCTCCCCATATGAGTCTGGGTCCCTAGAGTCTCACCCAGGACTGGAGTTCAGAGCAATTAAGAGTTTTTGTCTCCCTCCCGATTGAGAAAGCCAGCTGCGTACTCAGTTGCCAGCCCTCTCCGCATGTGTACTTCCATACCTCTGCCTTCCAAAGCTCCTGTGAGTCTCAGTGTGCTTTTCTCTTTCCTTCTAGTTATAGAATTTCCACCCAGCCAGCCTTCCTGTGGTTCTGGATGATGTCTGTTTTGTCTTTTTGTTGTAGTTTTGAAATTGTTGTGCAAGACAGCAGTTTAGGTGTTTACCTATGCTGCCATCTTGTTTTTTTTGCAAAATTTATATTTAGACCAAAAAGACACCAAAAATGTTTTTTTTTTTTTTGTCTACAAATTTCCCCAATAAAGCTATTATTTGTTTGAGTCAGTTCATGAGTCAGTAGGTCTTTGGGTGGAAATGAAAAATGTATTATCTGTGATGACTGACAGTACGAAAGGAATCACAACAAAGACATGGTTATAATGTGTTTGTGGTAACCCATTTTACAGTCATAAGTCAATGACAATTAGTTTCTCCTCACTGAGTAACTGGGAAAGGTGAGGTGGAGAATTGGGCAGAAAATAATTAAGACCTGTACCATAGCCTGTCACTTTGCCAGGTGTATTTAGTACATGGTTTGTAGAAATATTTATTTCCCACCTCTTAATATTTTTCTGTTTGTTTATTTGTTTTTTCAGAGATTACTGTGTATTAGTATTACAATCCTGGCCTCCCTATATCTTCTCATTCACTCCATTCTCATTAGTGAGTTTGGAAGGTCCCTTTATCTTCTCTGTCTTCTGAGTTATACTGTCCACAATGAGCATAGGCTCCTAGTTGTGCTCTACCTCGAGTTAGACTCATTTCTGAGGGACCATATCCTTACTGGAGATTTTTCAGTTGTATTCTCTAAGAAGCAGTCTCTGAAATCAGCAGGAAGGATTTTACCTGGAATCCTCTTTCTTAATTTGTGATAAGGCCAGCTTTTTATGTCAACTTCTTATGTTACTGAGGCTACCAAGTTTGCATACAAGAAAATAATCCATCCATGTTTCCATAAACATCCACTTGGAAAATAGTATATTTAATACTTTATAAAAGTACAGGGTAAGTATGTATTGAAACACATATGGTAGGTAACACATTTGTATCTGTGGTGCCAAGACAATTCAATGAGAAAAGAATATTCAATAAATGGTGCTGGGTAAACTACATATCAACATGTAAAAGAATGAAGTTAGATCTCACCTTTATAGATAAAACTTAAATAAAAGTGGATCATAAAACTAATTATAAAAACTAAAACTATAAAACTCTCAGAAGGAAACCTAAGAGTAAATCTGTTACCTTAGTTTAGATAATGATTTCTTAGCTATAATACCAAATCCAAAGTGACTAATGAAAATCAAAGTAAGTTGGATTTCATCAAAATGTAAAACTTTTGTTTCAAAGGACCAATAGATAAAGTGAAAATATAACACACAGAATTAGGAGAAATGTTTGCAAATATATATATCTGATAAGAGTCTTATATTTAGAACATATTAAGGACTCATACAACTTAAAAATAAAAAGATAAATCTTATCTTTTGTGACAGCATGATGGATCTAGATGAAATAAATCAAACAGAGAAAGAAAAATAACAGATAATTTCACCTATATCTGGAATCTAAAGAACAAAATAAACAAGCAAACAAAATAGAAATAGACTCATAGATATAGAGAAAGATGACAGTTGACAGAGGAGAAGGGTGTTGAGAAGTTGGGTGAAAAGATGAAGGGATTAAGAAGCATAAATTGTTAGTTACAGAACAGTCACAGAGATATAAATTATAGCATAGGAAATCTATAATAATAAAAGCATAATATGCTTTTTAGATTGGATATCCTTCTGGACAAAGCCGGGGCTGCAAGGGACGCCCGGTCCCAGGGACCTGCCAGAAGCCGAGGGTTAAGCCCAGGTCCCACGTGCCAGAGGGAAGCCAGTGCTGGCAGCCAAGGGAAGAAAGGCCTACTCTTGCACAAATCCCATGCTTCATGCCTCTAGTATAATCAATAATATCATAGTAACTATGAATGGGGCCAGGTAGGTAATATCAGGGACTGAGATGACTCTGTAAATTATATAATTGTTTTTCATATGCTACACATATGAAATTAATACAGAATAATATTGACTGTAAACTATAATTGAAAAATTAAACAACCAAAACAAATAAATGTCCTTATTTAAAAAAAGACAAATAACCACATTTTTTAAATAAGCTAATATTTTGAAGATAAATTTATCAAAAGAATATAAAAAATGAAAAAATGAACAAATGAAACAATACTCAGTATCATTAGTTATTGGAGAAATTCAAATCAACTACAATAAGCCTCACCTTATGAGCACTAGGATGGATAAAATTAAAAAAAAACAATAACAAGTGTTGATAAGATATGAAGAAAATTAAACCCTCAGGTATACATTATTGCTGGGACTTTGGAAGACAGTGGAAAGTTCTTCAATATGTTAAAGATAGAATCACCATGACATGGCAATTCCTACATATATACACTAGAGAAATGAGACACATCCAAATAAAAATGTGTGTCTGAATAGTCTCAACAGCATCATTCATGACAGGTAAAAACTGAAAACAACTCAAATGCCCATCACCAGATGAATGGATATGCCAAGTATGGTATATCTAGTCAAGAAATATTATTCAATGTGAAGAGAAATGAAGTACTGATAAATGTTACAACATGAATGAATGTTAAAAGCATTATATTGTGAAGAAGGCAGGCACAAAATTAACCGTGATGGTTAATTTTATCTGTCAACTTGAATTATCTGTCAACTTTATCTGTAAGAGATGCCCAGATATCCGGTAAAAACATTGTGTGTGTCTCTAAGGGTGTTTATGGAACAAATTAGTATTTGATTCAGTAGACTAAATGAAGACATATGACCTCATCAATATGGATGGGCATTTGGAACTCTAATATAACAAAAAGAAAAGGAGGGCAAATTCTCTCTTTTTGAGCTGTGATAATCATATTACTCTGCCCTTAGACATTTGTTCTCTTGGTTCAAACTCTGGGAATAAATCCATTGGCTCCTCCAGATCTCAGGTCTTTATTCTTGGTCTGAATTATGCTACTGGCTTTCTTGATTTTCCAGCTTGCAGATGGCAGACTGTTGGACATCTTCGCTTTTATAATTGGGTGAGTCAATTCCTATACTAAATTTTATCTTATATATAATTATATATATATACATCCTATTAGTCCTTTTTTTTTTCTGGAGAACCCTAACTAATGCAGCCACATGTTGTATAATTCTATTTATATGAAATGTCCAGAATTGGCAAAGCCATAAAGACAGAATATTAGATTAGTGATTTTCAGGGGTTGGAGGTAGAAAGAATGGGGATATGGTAGCTAATAGGTATAGGCTCTATTTGAGAGTTGAAAAAAATGTTCTAAAATTAGATAATGGTGATTATAGCATAATTCTGTAAATCTACTAAGAACCACTAACTTGCCGAAACTGGTTTGGTTCAGTGGAAAGAGCGTTGGTCTGCGGACTGAAAAGTCCCAGGTTCAATTCTGGTCAAGGGCATGTACCTTGGTTGCGGGCACATCCCCAGTAGCGGGTTGTACAGGAGGCAGATGATCGAAGTTTCTCTCTCATCAGTGTTTCAAACTCTCTATTCCTCTCCCTTCCACTCTGTAAAAAATCAATAAAATATGTTTTAAAGAAAAAAAAAGGAACCACTAACTTGTTCAATTTTAAAGGGTGGATTTTATGATATCTGAGTTTCATTTCAATAATCTGTTATAAAACATTTGCATTCATACAGAATTGTAAAAGTGTCACTGGAGTAGCATAAATCATCAAGGAAAGAAATAATTTTCTCACATGCATTTAAGAAGACTAGGTACTTAAGAAAACCTAGTCAGACAGATCCGCATGCATTTGCTGAATCTCTACATCCAGACCATTCGTACTCAACAGTGACTTTGAGAGAGCCTCCAGTTTAGGGCAGGTGGCATTGGCAAAACAGGGATGTTTTACATGAAAGGTGCACAAAAGCCTTAGACTGGCTTTCAGAGCTGTGGGTCAATCTAATGCAAGCTTATCTACCAGTTTCCCTATTCAGTATCCTTTGTTTAGAACTGTTTTACTCAGCCTTTTCCCAAAATCCATCTTGTTCTTTACCATACACTTGTGCTTTTGTAATCCCTAAAATGTCCCCACTACCTTATACCTTTGTAAGTTGAATCTATATTTCTAGGCCCTTCTTAAATATCATGTTCTCTATGGAGCAGTGGTCATTTTCTCCCATTAAATGAAACTCTCACCCTGCTTCCCTTCCTAGTTTACTCTGGCTTGTGTTAGATAGTTATGAGTTTATATTATTTTCTCTCCTTCTATGACCATCTCAGTGAGATTAGAGACTATAAATCACTCTAATCCATGACATTTGAAACATTTAAACTTGCTAGTGCTTGGGATTCAAATAGTTATTCTTTGGGTTGGACTAGATGCATATTTCACAGTTTTTCAGTTTCATTTGTACATGTAAAAATAAAACATTACATTTGAATAGTTGTAAAAATATCAGACATTTAATCTATTAAACTGTCCCCTCATATTGAATGTTCTAACACAGGACCATCATATATATTTTATTGTGATTTTATCTTGAAAGCAAAATGAAAGATGAAATGTTTTCATGTATACTAGTAGTAACATCCAATTAATTCAATGTCATAATGAAAGAGAATTTTCCAAGTTCCAAAATTTTGAAAGATTTTTATATACTTAGGAATAGAAATTGTACTTAATTGTACTGTATATATTAGTAGATGGCAAAACAATTACTTAATTTAAACATTTTGACCTTAAGCTGCACTTTTTTTTTGAGCAATCAGCCTCAAAATCATGATGTTATGTAGAGCATAGAACCTTAATTAGTACTTACCATTTAAGTTGACCAGCAAATTATAATGTTCCTTTGAATTAAAAACTCAGCCATGGAGACAGAACTGAACCTCACAACACCCTGCTTGGCCCCAGAGGATGACTGGTTAGCCAGAGACGGGTAAGATTCCTTAGGGAAGGGACAACCTAAGAGAGGCACAGTCTCAGAGGGGTCAACAAGAGAGAACTTGGGGATCAACAGAGGTAGAGCAAGACCCTCACCCCCTCAACCTTGCAGGGGTCTGAGAGAGGTCTCCGGCCCCCATAGATACCTTGCTTCCTACACTCAGCATAGATCGGGACCCAGGTAATAAACAAGAGATGTGGCCCAGTTCAGATCAGGACTCAGGTAACAGACAAACATGCAGACAGCAGCTTCCCTATATCTAAATTCAGCCTAGCACTAGGAATGCTCAGTGCCTACTCAAGAATGCAAATAAACCTTTCCACTAATATATACAGGGTAATCTAAGATTGTTGGTACAGTATTAAATTTGGCATAAAAGAGTTATCAAGCTTTCAGATTAAATTGGCGAGCTGAAATAAGCAAACACCCAAGAAAATTTAAGTGTACTAGACAAAAAGCTGTTTCTAAAGTATTAATTAAATTTTTTTATTGATAGCTCATCTCATGGTAAAATTGCTTAGTATGCAATGAACATAAAACAGGCATATTTGTGTGCAAAAATTTAAATTTAAAGTTATCAAGATTGCAATACAAAATTTTACCAAATTCTCCATTAATCAAAAAAGAAGTGGGGGGGAGAGTAGGAAAATATCATGTAGGAAAAATATCTGGTAAGTAAATTACATCTAGAAAATTTTCACTTTAGAAAATTAATTTCTATTTGTAATACTAACAGCAACACACCCATGAAAAACACACATGGTGTCAAAATAAGCCAAAGGAAAAGTGGGTAGGCAAAAATAGTGGGTAGCCAAGTCAATTTTATAGAAAAGATTCCTTTATTAACTCTTGGCCGAGAATATGTTGATATACTTTCAGAAAACAACTCCAAGACCAAGTGGACTCCTGCAACAGAGAGGAACTGACAGGTCTGAGCCAACCACAAAGACAAGAGGAGAAACAGTCCAGAGATGGAAGACGCAGATGATGCCTTGCCTTACGAGCAGTCAGCAGCAGTGCAACTCTATCGGATGCCTAGGACCAAACCAGAGAGGGTTGGACCGGCATTGCCACCATTTGTCCACTATCCAGATACCATACTGTTCACATAAGGAAATGTTTGACATTGAAACTATCGGACATTGAAATTGGGACTCAAAACATTTTTCTTTTGCTCTTGTGGGTTTATATCTAGCCTACAGGGGCAAGATGTTTTTACAAAAACCAGGGGGTCGGGGGGAAGCAGATGCAGAGGCAAAGAAGCAATGAACAGACTGTCTTGCTAGATTGGGAAGGCAGGGGAGGTTGGGGGCGAGGGACCTGTAGGAGATCAATCAAAGGACTTGTGTGCATGTGTGTAGGCATAGCCAATGGATACAGGGCAATGGGGGGTAAGGGGGGCAGATGGGTGAGGGCATGTACTGGGGGGGGGAGGGCAATAGGGAAAAATGAAAATAAATTTAAAAAAATAATAATGTAAACAAAAATAAACATCAAATAAATAAATAAAAACTCAGCCAACTACAGGGAGCAGCATGTTCATGCCCTATAAGCCCCTATATCCCATTTTCCATATATTTCTTCTTCATAGTAAGTCATGTCGCTGAGAATAGAAACTGTGTCTTCCATGTCTTGTGTAAATTTTATTGTGTTTCTATGTGTGAAGAATTCCAGTTATTGCTGATTTTTACTTTATAAAAAGAAATAGATTACCCATTTAAAAGGAAATCCTGCTTTTCAAAAGGTTCAATAAGAGTAGTTTAAAAAAAGCCTTAAATAAAATTCCAGCTGGTTAAACTAAAGCCATTGAAGAGGAGCCTAATTGAGAAATATTTTGGGCTCTGAGCCCACTATCTTTTCATTTTATTGTAAATTGGATATAATTTTATTCACTTCAAGCTCTTATCTTGCGTATTTTATTCCACTGAGACCAGTAAATAAGTGTTAATAGCCATGTTGAGCTCAGTTAGACTACTTTCTTCACTGAAATTAGCCATTTTTGTTGTATTATTGCCAGTGAGCCTTTTGCTTGTTGACATTTTTTTTTAATGATTGTACAAGAAATGTTGATGTCTTCATATATTGTTTTGACCCTTCACTAATCCTCTTTACTTGTCATTTATTTTATCTTCTTCTCTCCCTATGATTTTATTATCCATTTATCAAAATGTGCCCTTCTTTTCTCCTATAAAATGATGCCAACATGTATCCTTCAGGAATATTTCCAGAGGACATTACCTCTTACTTTAAGAGTAATATAACTCAAGAGGACACTGAGTTTCCATGAGGCAAAGTTTTATCTTTTTTCTTTGCCACAGTGTTGTGTTATATATTTTATTTAAAGAAAGAGGACAAAATTAGTGAAGTGTAGGAAAGGGCAAAAGCAATGAAAAACTGAATATTGAAAAAAATTGCCTTTTCTAAGGTCTTCTTGATGATTTGTGCTTTGTTGATAAATCATTGACCAGGTAAAACAGCTATCAAAAAATGTCAACAATTTAGACCTGATCCTCATGCTTACTTCTTTTCCCTACAACTCCTAATAATGTTTTTACCTAATTGTATGAGCTTGGAGTCATACTCAAAATTCAGGTCCTTAGAGTCATACTCAAAATATTCCTCAATTAAGCTTCTCTTCAATGGTTTTAGTTTAACCAGCTGAAATTGTATTTGAAGTTATTGGTTTTTTTAACGTTTTGAAATAGTTTTTTTTTTCAAAATTTACTCCTCTATTTATATGGAATAGCTACATATGTGACTTAGTCAAGTACTAGTGACAAAAAAAATGTTGAAAGACATTATGAACATGTTGGAGATACTTTCAGTAGGCTAAATTAGAAGGAACACAGTAAAGGAGTGGGCTGGGGTAGAGAAAGGATACACCTAGACCTACTGAGCTGGAGTTTTCTTTAGGGTATTCAAATAAAAACGTCAAAATACAGGTGTATATACAAATGTTGGCTCATAATAATAGAAATTAACAGACATATAGTAACAGTTAACATTTATTGAGTACATGCACTTTATATGACACTTTTCTATTTCTAGATAAGAATTATAAGCATAAAGGTGGTTGTTAATTGACATTATTGTAAAGAATACGATCACCAAAACAAAGAAAAAAGAGGAAGTCAGACAGAAATTTGTACTCATTTATGCAAAGTCCTAGGGAATACCCACCCAATCTACTAATTCTTACCTAGAGCATTTAGGATTCACTTTCTATTATCACAGTTCACGGGCATCCATGTCTGTACTCCGGCACTATCTTGGCAGCTTTTCCTTATTCTAACAAGTCCAGGAGTTGTATCCCCAAATCTGCCTTCTGAGAGCACACACACATACACACACATACACACACACACACACACACACACACACACACGCATGCACACACACGCACAAGCTTACACATCTTCTGGTTGTAAGCTTTAAGATTACGGATTATCACAAAAATTTCCTCCTGGATACTTTCTGTTATATACTTCTCTTTAGCCATGCAGACACAATAAATGTGACCAAGCTTCACATCTGTTTCTAAACTACCTCATTTTTTTCCTGAGGTGCTTCCTCCTGCATTTATCTCCCTATGCAACAAAATTCCTCTTGCCTCTCCTGCAAAATATACTTATCTTCTTCAGATAGCCCTTTTATATAAATGCCCTACTTAACCCACTTCCATCTCACCCCCATTATAAATCACCATGATTGCTCAGAATGCATAAGCAATTTTGTACAGATAATGCTAGAAGCAAATGTTTATCTGTTTCTCTAATTTTGTTTATTAATGATCAGAAAATGGGATACTCTAGCTCATCACAGGTTCAAGTTACTAGAGATGTATCATATATATTGTGTATGAATAGCCCATTGTTTCATATTAAAATTCAATAATAGCCTCAAACCTAAACTATACTAAAAATACTTTAATCTTCCCTTAATGATTCTGAAAGCACTTTAGGGTTTTGCTGAGTCTCAAGGTTATCATTTTCATTGTTCTGGATATGTAGGGAAGTAATAAAGATTCCAGTTCATAGGTTATCAGATTGATCAGCTTTTACTGCAATTCTTTTGGTTTAAATTCCATCCCCATTATATTTTAAGAACCAGAATCATGTCTTCTATGTATTTTTCATTTAACAGGGGACTTCATAAAATTTCATATTTTTATTGTCTGGATTAGAAGTTAAAATGCACAGAAAGACCCTTAGTTAATGAACCCTATATTTTCCCTTTACAATGCAGGGTGGGCAGAAGTAGTTTTACAGTTGTGATTACATGAAGCAGTTTGTTCTTATACTATTATTTATTAATTTTTATATTACTTTCATATGAATAACTGTAAACCTAATTCTCCCCCACCCTGTATATGTCAGGATTTACCACTGTATTTTTCCATTTCACAAATAAAGGAAAATACAAGCAGTGGCCACCTTATCTTTTGTTACTAACTAGTGACTCAGAGTCCTTTGACAAAACCTCTACCATATAGTACACTGTAGGAGTAAGCATTTTTCACTAATACCCAATATTTAATTATGATGTTCTAATCTCTAGGTCTCTCTTCTTTTTTCATGATGATTTTGAAATCACCTGTGGATGTGACATTGTCACATATTGAATTAGCTGAACAATGAACCAACATATGGAGGATACTTGCCTTCTGGAGGCACTCAGACTCCCAGCAGGCAATATGAGCAAGAAATTAGAATGTCCTGTAAAAAGCTCAATAGACTTGAGGGTTGTCGTTTACCACTGTATAACTTGGCATAACCTGGTATAATCCTTACTTTATAAACAACTTATTATTTCTTTCTTTCTGTAAACAGAACATTCTTTGTATCATTTATTTACCCTCAATATTTTGCCAAGATCATTTTTAGTAGGCTGTCAAATAGTATTCATAGAATTAATAAATAAAAAAGTAAATAATCTTTATTTCCATAAAAAATACCATCATACTCTTCACTTGACCATTCATTTTACTGCCGTCATTTCATGATAAGGGTAAGCCTGAAGAATTTGCATTCCTGCTAAACTGTCATCAGTCTGAAGTTTCTTAAAGTTGCCAAGCAATCACAAATTGTTTTTAGATAAGAGACTTGCCAAAACGGACGTGTCTCCTCAGTCCCATTTTGGTGCATTTTTATCCCTTTCTTTTTTATTTCTAAAGCTGGTTTTCTTCTGCTTTTTAAAGCTGTAGTTTGTACTGTTGTTAGCTTATTTCCCTCCAAGATTAGCTTCACAGTAGGAGATCATTTTCTCAGCTCCTTCTGCCATCTTGATTCATTAAACAAGCCTGCTGGAATGTCTCAGGGGAAATCTATACACTAACTCTATGTGAAAACAGACTGGGAGTGATGGATTTAACTAATGTGATGAAGTTAACAGATATCCCTGAAGTTTCCAAAGCTCTCATGTATACTAATTTATATTTCTTACTATTCTTATTAAATGATTCAAAGACTTTCTGAATTCCTTCTGAAGACTGATATAAACAGTGTAAAGTGGAAAAAGGTAGATTTGAGATGATTTTTACCCATCTATCTGGCTAGGAGCATATATTATTAGGAAACCACCAGGCCAAGGTCAATGCATTGGACCAGCACTAACTGATCCAAGTTATATGATTAATGAATGATTCTCTCTCAGCTCAACAAGCCAGAAGTTCTTGGAAAATTAGGCAATATTTAATTATGATAAGTAGGCAAAAATAGGTAATATCATGTATTGGAAATAATATAGACATTGCAGTCAGACATACCTAGATTTAGATTTCAAATCTACTGTTTTATGTGTGACAGTGGAAAATCAACTTATACACTTAATAATCTTTCTTTTGGGAATTGTTTACTTTGCACACACATAACACATAATTTCAGTTGAACATGCCATATATGTGTGTATGGTACATCTTACCACTTATTTATTTTTTTTTCCTGTCAAAGAATAGTGTAGATATCTGCCATTTTGCGTGAATTGGCAGCAGCCATGTTGGCTGCATGGTTTGCAGCTCCCCTGGCAGTTGCCATTTTTATTTCTTTTTATTATTAATGTGTTACATGTATACATACCAATATTTTCATTTTTCTCTTCATGATTTTAGAGTTTTTGCTGTGTTTTGTTAAATTTATTCCAAGTATTTTATGTTTTGATGCTATTATGTTATTTTAAACATTTTGTTAGACTAAGTATTTCAGTGAAAAGTCAGATATTATCAGATTAACTCAAAGAGTAAGACCAATTAAATTCTGTCTAGAGTAAATATATTTTAAATGCTAAAACACAAGTTGAAGATAAAAGGATAAAAACAAGTGTCTACAGCCAAGATAAAAATATTGAAGTGATAAACATTAATATTAGACAGAATAAAAAGAGGAGAATCTTTTTAATAAATAGTGTTGAAGCAACTGGGTATCTTTGTGAGGAAAAAATAACATCAATCTTTACCTCACATTACAAAAAAAAATATCTGAAAATAGAATTAAACATAATACTAATATTTATTGTCCTTGCCCAGGTAGCTAAATTAGTTAGAGCACAGTCCAATATACCAAAATTGTAGGTTTGATCCTGGTCAGGACACATAAAAGAATCGACCAATAAATGCATAAATAAGTGTAACAACAGGTCCATGTTTCTCTCTCTCTCTAAAATCAATCAATAAAAAATAAATAATTTATTTATTAATTTATTAAAACTAACATTTCTAGAAGAAATTATAGTGGAAAATCTGTGAATTCCACTATAAGCAGATTATTTCAATAAAATCCAAAACATCATTAACCAAAAATTTAACTTCATCAAAGTTTTAAAATCATGGATAAGAAATTGCAGGGCAAGCCAAAAAATAGAAAAATGAATCAATGCATACACACACACACACACACACACACACACACACACACACATTCAGTAGAGGCCTGGTGCACAAAATTCATGCATTTGGTTGGGGGATTGTCTTTCAGCCCACCTGCTCCCTCTTCAATCTAGGACCCCTGGAGGAATATCTGACTGCCTGTTTAGACCCGATCCAAGTAGGATTAAGCCTAAACAGGCAGTCAGACATCCATCTTACAATCCAGGACTGCTGGCTTTCAATTGCTCACCTGCCTACCTTCCTGATTGCCCCTAACTGCTTCTGCCTGCCAGCCTGATTACCCCCTAACCACTCCCCTGCCAGCCTGATTGATGCCTAACTGCTCCCCTGCCAGCTTGTTTGCCCCTAAGTGCCCTCTCCTGTGGGCCTGGTCACCCTAACTGCCCTCCCCTGCAGGACTGGTCATCCTTAACTGCCCTCCCTTGCTGGCCTGGGTCCCTCAAAACTGCTCTTCCATGCAGGCTTGATCACCCTCAACTGCCTTCCCTTGCAGGCCTGGTCCTCCTAACTGCCTTCTCCTGTTGGCCATCTTGTGGTGGCCATCTTGTGTTCACATGGGGGCAGGATCTTTTGACCACAGGAGGGCAGTCATCTTGTGTGTTAGAGTGATGGTCAATCTGCATATTACTCTTTTATTAGATAGGATAGAGGCCTTGTGCATGGGTGGGAATGTACCTGAAGGGTGTCCTGGATCAGGGTGGATGTTCCTTTGGAGAGTGAGGTGGCCTGGGCATGGGGCCTGTGGTGATTTGCAGGCCGGCCCTGGTATCTGGAATTTATTTATCTTCTATAATTGAAACTTTGTAGCCTGGGGCAGAGCCAAGCCTTCTGCTGGCTCTGCGGCAACAGCCATTGAAACTTTGTTGCCTTAAGCGGAGGCCTTGGCAGGCCAGGGTGTGTAGGAAGCTTGGCTTCCTCCATTATCAGGAGCAACCCAAACCTCCCTCCTGCTTTTCTGTGGCTATAGCCATCTTAGTTGGGTTAATTTGCATACTTGCTCTGATTGGCTGGTGGGTATGGATGGTGGACATGGCATGGGGTGTAGCAGAGATATGGTCAATTTGCATATTACTCTTTTATTAGATAGGAGATATATATGTGATAATGACATATAAAACAAATAAGTATGCATATGCATACTTATAGCTATATAAATATATAAATTTATTTTATTTTATATCCATTTGTAAATTTGTATAAGTATTTATGTAGTTATATGAAAATTAATATATACTAATAGACAGTATCCAAAATGTATAATGAGTTCTTTCAACTCAATAAAAAAATAAAAATTAACTATAGGTAAAAATATTTGAACAGACACATCACAAGATATTCAAATGGTCAATAAGCACAGAAAAACATTCAACCTCATTAGTGATAAGAGAAATGAAAATTTAAACCACAGTGAAAGACTACAGTCAACCCAATAAAATTGATAAACCAAAAAGAGTGATAATACTAAGTGTTAATAAAGATAGGGAGCAACTAGAATACTCATACAACTTTAGTAGAAATGTAAAGTAATAAATTACTTTTTTAAAGTTTGGCAATTTCTTATAAAGTTAAATGTTCACTAATTATATGACTCAGAAAAATCTACTCCTGGACATTTACTGAAGAGAAATAAACACATGTATGCTAAAGAAATTTATAAGCATATTCCTAGCAACTTTTTTATAATAGCCAAAATCCCAGAAACTATATGTCATTAAACTGAGGGATTGATAAACAAAATGTGATATACGTATACAGCAGAATAATAGTCAAAAGAAAAATGAACTCCCAATACATAAACAAGATGGATAAATGAATCTTTTAAAAGAAAAAATATTCCTATGTGAAAAAGTCTATATTTCATGATCCATTTTTTATGAAAGTATAGAAAATACAAAAATAATCTATCTTGATATAAAATAAGTCTGTAGTTTTCTGGGACCAGAGATTAAGGAAAAGTGATGGAAAAATATTCTATATATTGATTGTAGGAGTTGATACACAGTATACGCATTTGTGAAAACTCATCAAAATGTTCAGGTTAGATCTATGCATTTTATTATATATAAATTGTTCCTCTATCAATTACATGCATAAATAAAAATACATCTTACAGTTATAGAAATCTATCTTATTATATATCTCAAAATTGAGGATAGAAATTAAGAAGTTCTCATTTTTCCTAGTATTGAGCTAGCAAAAATAATTTCACAAAAAGTTCACAAATTTGGATCTGCTAGTCCAGAAGATTTATTTCCTAAAGGAAGAATGCTTCTACGAAGGGTACAGCCATGGTCTTATTAAAACTAGAAGTTGACACTGCCACCAAGTCAACTTGGTCTCCTCAGGCCAATGAATCAGCTGGCAAAGGAGGGAGTTATCTTTTACCTCTAATGATTGATCTTAACTCCCAGTGGAACAAAATGAGTTGCTGTTCCACATGCAATATGAATGAATATTGGCAATACCCCAAGAAACATCTTAATAATTCCATGTCCTATGACAAAAGTTAATGTAAAACTAAAATCTAATGAAAGTTGGACTATGAAAGGCTCATACTACTTTGGAATTAAGTCATAGGTCGTCTCATCAGACCAAGAACCAATATCAGCAGAGGTGCTTGCTAAGACAAAAATAAGTAAGAAACAGATAGTGGAAGAAGATAGCTTTAAATACCAACTATGAATATGTCAGCAGTGATAGAAATAAGAACTGCAATTTTTATTAATGTCTTCCTTATTTTTATATGAATAAATTTGAATATATTTATTATCTTCCCTTTTTCCATTTCCCTTAAGTTATGTTAAGTATAGTTAACCTTAGATCTCAGAAATTAAATGCAACCATGCTCAGCTAGAAGAGAAATGAACATCCCCCAGATATAGAGGGACTTTATATAGTATTTTATACAAAGACTGGTTAGGAAGTTAAATATGAATAAAAGAGGTGCATCTGGATGCCATATTGACAAGGAGTGGATAGTGATGGCTTTGTGCTGTATCAATGTACTGAGCTGAACTAAGGTGCCAAATTTTTCTTCCTTGTCTATTTCTGGGTTAGGATTGACCACTTAACCTTGCATTAAAACAATTTACACAAGGATTGTCTTTTACATGGTATGATCTTTACAGAATTTGGAAAGGAAAAGTGAAGAAAGATTAATTTTTATGTTCTGAAGGCTAGTGCAAACTCTAGGCATTATGTCCACTCATGCACAACTTTCATTTGTCTATTGTCTCATTTGTTGATGTGGACAGCACCCACAACACTTCAATCTCTTCAGATCTTCTCCCTTAGCTTTTCCAAGTCCTGGTCCAGACACATGTTACACTGTGCGGTAAGACATTCACTTTTATATGTCACCAGCATCACTGAGGTTAGAAATGAAGAGACAGATATGGGTTCCAGTTTGTCTTCATGGGCTCTTGTTCCTCTTTGTTTCCTCCACTTCACATCCAGCTTTCCTTTCTAACTGCCAACCAGCTGACCTAAAGCTTCCCTCTCCATCTAGGAACCTGCTATTAATAGTGCAAAAATCTGATTAATTTTATTGTAAAACTACCTTTGTACAGCCATGAAGAGATAGCACAACTCTGATGTCATTAGAAAACTTAGCATGCATTTTATGTTTTGTGATATAAATGTTTGGGTAAAATAACACATTTTTAGGGAAACATTAGAGGACAGAGAGAAAATGGAAGAGTACTTGATATCATGCTCCAAGAATGGGAGAAATAGGACAAGCAATGAGTGTCAGTAGGGAGGAGTGGCCACAGTGACATGTATAAACACAGAAATCAAATCACTAGCTGCTATCTAAATTGGTATTTCATTTTTCATGTTTATATACCTAGTGATATTTAACCATAAATGACTCAATGACCATTTGAGAAAATGCACTTAGGAAAAACTATGTTTTTCCTTAGAAACTCATATAACGTATTTCCTTAAGAATAAAAATTATATAATCAAATTTTCAGTCCTTTTGCTCTGCCACTTGGAAGCTCTAAGTCACTTTTTAAAATTTATTTTTAGAAATATTTTTCTCACTGTTCTATATTTTCCTGGTCTTTTAATGGGCAAGAAATTATGTTTTTCTAACTTATGATATACTAGATTCCCGTGCATGAAAAGGTGCACTAGGGGCAGGAAGGGGAAATCCCTCAGCCTGGCCTGCACCCTTTCGCAGTCCAGCAGCCCTCGGGAGATGTCCAACTGAAGGCTTAGTCTCACTCCGTGGGCCTTCATTGGCAGTCAGACATTCCTAGAACTGCTGCAGAGGTAGGAGAGGCTCTCACTGTTATATTGTAAATCGGAAGACTCCTTAATCAATAAGCCAAATTTATTTAGAGTCCTGTTCATTTTGCTAGTGGGCCCAGAGGAAATCTTGCTTGTCAAATTCTGGGGCCCAATATGGTGGAAGTCTTTCCTATTTATATGTTTTTAGCTCTTTTTTTTCCAAATTTGGAATGAGACTTTTGGACCTTCTGAATAAAAGTCCCATGTTCTGGGATAGGCCATGAGACCATATCTCAAGGCCTGGCCTGGTGCCAGCACTGACAACTCTGTCTAGAGCATAGTTTGTGGCCTCTCTGGAATGGGAGTAGTCTTATTATTCCCTATTATTTAAGCAAGCAAATGTTTATAGAAGCCCAAGGAGCAGGATTAAAATTTTAAACAGCAGTTTTTACCCAAGATAGAGGTTACTATGCTTCATCACCACTGCCACTGCACTTGCCAGCTGTGAGTACAGCCTCTGGCTGAGCGGTGTTTCCCCTGTGGGAGCACATGACCACCATGGGACAGCTCCTCCATTGAGCGTCTGCCCCCTGGTGGTCAGTGCACATCATAGCAACAGGTCATTCTGCTGTTTGGTCAATTTGCATATTAGCTTTTTATTATATAGGATAGTCTTATAAGCCACTAGAAATATTTATTTTAAAAAATTGAAAAGAAAAGAAATTAATACATGAATAAATGAATGAAAAGCAAACAAATTTAATAGACATTTTCCCAATTGAATATTCTAATATACATGATTGGATTTATAGTTATTAATATTAAATATATATCTCTTCACTTCATTCATGATTAATAAAGGATGTTATCATTTAAGACCATTTTATCTAACCTATTTCACTTAGAACCATACATTCTGAAACCATGATTAAGTTATAATCATATATATGATTAATACTGAACCTTTTCCTATGTCAACAGTCTGTTTTTCGCCCCCATAGGAACATAATAGAATTACTTCAACTAATAAATTATCTTCACAAAGGGCAATTTTAAGCAGTGACAATTTATGGCACTATAACTGTTACCTAATTTGCATAAATTTTAATACCTTTTAATTTTTAGACATTTGGGTTTATTATACAGTATGGTTTATGACAATGTCTGAAATTGAGGAAAACATTAATATGTAATTGAGTTTTATACTTAATTTCAGTCCATACATCATGGCACTTACTTGTTCCACGGTGGGAATATTTTCATGTTTTCCAAATCAGTATTATTTTAGCATGTAAGATCTAACAAGTGAGAGGTCTTAGTCTTTCCTGATTCCACATATCCTAGAGCCATTAGTATTCATGTTAAATGAATGCCACTTAACTTAATAAGTAGTCCATTTTCATTGTCCATTTACTTCCCCTCTAAGTGCTTATTTTCCTTCCTAAACCTGCCACAAGGCATGTAAGCAAATAGTCATTGAAGATTTAAAAAGATTTTTACTTCATGTGCCTGGAACTGAATTGCTCTTTATTGGCATTCTAAAAGTCAATAGGATCGATAGCTGTGTCACACTCTTTGTCTTCTCTTCTCTTATCTTGGTAACGTTCATAATGTTCCCACCAAAGTGGCTTATTCAGTAACCTGATAATTTCAATATCAACTTCTCAGTCCCATTTATTTTTGATGAATTATTTGGATTTTTTAAAAGAAGTTTGAAAGGAAACCATGGTGCCTTATTAATCTCAGATAGATGTTATATTTAAGTGTTTGAATAGCTTTTTATGTTTAGATGATTGAAGTTCACAATAAGAAAGCACAAATCCCAAGAAATTATGTGGTTGTTGAAATGGAGCTGCCATTTTCTAAAGTATAACATCCATTTCTTGTATGAAATTTTGTTCAAGATGTTGAACTGCGAACCGCAGAGAATGAGATATTGGCAAAGAAGATGCTATAGAAAGACCAACAACAACAAAAAATCCTGTTGGTTCCTTAATCATATAAGTTACTGGTGAACAATAAAGCACTGTGGAGATTGCTTTAGAAATTAGGTCTTGACCTGACTTTTTGAAAAATAGCACAAAGTAAATTGAAAGCATAAATGGATACGTGTTTTTGAGAGAGGTTGCATTTCAGTATGATGAAGATGGAGGATGTTTTTATCAAAGACAAACATTAAAATTAGTAATACAAATTCTAAAAAGGATGCATTATTCAATTTAGAGAATATAGCATATATTTGTATCATAGGTCTGTGTCTATCTCCTTACAATATAATTTGACTAAGATGCAGAAAATCAAGCCAGGAAAACCTACAGTTCATGCAGGGTGCATGTCATTGTCCTGCCAAGCTGAGGACACAAAGGAGCTGTGGTATGTCCGTGGCTGTTTACAGACATAGCGGTATAACCTCTTGGGCCCACACAGTTTCTTATTCTCCCTGGAGACTTTGCTTTCCTCTAGCTTCTTCACTTCATTCAGGGTTTTTTTTTTTTTTCCTGATGCTGGCCCTCCCCGTTGGGGCCCTTTCATCATGACTGGCTCCAGATTTATGGACATTTTCTTTCAGCGCCAGCCTGAGACTGCTGAGCTAGCACAATGCATATCTCCGGGCCATGACTCCCTGGCCCTCAATCTCAGTCCTTAAGATTCAGCACTGCCTGCCACAAGGGCTGACTAGTGCATCATTCATTATTGTTTTGACCAAGTTTGTGCTTACTGTTTTTTAAAGTTTCAGAAGCCCAACTGAAAACAACATCTGACCTTGGGCATTGCCATCACTAGGTGCTATTAGGGCCTTTTGTGCTTCAGTAACAAAAATAGGGCAGCCTGGTGACTTCAGCATTGACGGGAACTAGGTTCACAGGAAAACACAAATTAAAGTGAAGAGTGTCAGTCAAGAAACAAAATTTAGACAATGTACAAACTAATAATATTCTGTTCCACGTGAATATAGTGAAACCTAAAATATTGAGTAGTAAGACTCACAAAACTGCCTGGTACACATGGCATTTATAAACTGTGCACCACTTAAACATGTTTGGATGGCTCAGTGTTGTGCACCGTGCATGGTTTTTAGTTGGCGTGTTCATTTTAATCAGAGAGATCTCAAGAGAGTGCGTTTGTCTTAGGACTCTGCCACTTAATCCAGCTTGATTAAGTCACTTAAAACCCTCTGCTATAATTTCCATATCACAAACTAAAGTAAGATCTACCTTTCGGACTCACTTTAAGTATTTAAGCTGACATTAATAAATTAGCATACTCGAAACACTATTATAAAACTAAATTTACCATGCATGTAAGCATGCATATATGTAATTCTTATAATCACTCTGATTATATGTGTAGTATAAATATTATAATTTTAATATTAAATAAGTATTTCAAATGCAACAATGGACTTTGCCCACAAAGCCAGAGTCTCTGACACTCTGGCACTTGGCATTATTTCCTCTGTGTTCTCTCAGCTCCTGATAAGTTCCTCCACAGGCCCTTTGCTGAACAAGCTAAACGCCTCTCTGGTCCCTCAATTTCTATGAAGGAAGAGTGGGAAATAGGGAAATATTCACACTCTTTAATCCATCCTGTGAAAACTAAATAGGTTTCAGAATATGTACTATCCCTTCCAGTCTGCTTTTATTTGTCATAAAGTGGTATCATTACTATTGATATCACAGAGAGATAAACACCAATGTGAGAGGAAAACATAGCTTGGTTGCTTCCCATAGCCCCTGAACCTGCAACCTAGGTATGTGCCCTGATTGGAATTGAACCCACAACCTTTTTTGGTGTATGGGACGTTGCTCCAACAAACCAGCCAAGGGCTGAGCATGACTCTAACTTTATAACAACATGATAGAGATCCCCCTCCTTCTCCCCCTTTGTCAAATACTGAATCAGAGCCTCAAGATTTTTAATATAAAAAGTGTCAGAACTTCATACCTTATTTATTCTTTGTAACAGTCCTAAGATGGGTTGTATTAGCCTCACTTGAGAGATATGGAAACAAGCCTAAAAAAACTTAAATACCTTGTCTCAGGATAAATAATTACTAGATAGCACAGCTAGGAGCTGAAATTAGGTCCATCCAGGACCATAAAATAATTCCAAAAACCTCATTTCTCCAAGGAATATCATGGAAAGGTTAATTACTTTCCATAGAAGTCAAAAAGTGAAAAAGGAGCTTTAAAGAGAGTGTAATGTTGACATTCACAAATGGAAAACAAATACATTAAAAAACAAAGAGCATGAGCACAGAAACAACTGGAAATGTTTGAGCTGTAAATGCAGACCAGCAAACCATTAAGTTTGGTTATTTTTGCCTAACATTAGGGAGAGCATGAAAGATATGTTTGGAATAGGAGACTGGGGACAATCTGGAGACCTTGAATGTCAAGATGAGGAGTTTGGATGTCACTCCTGCCATCTGCCAGGCATGGTCACTGAGTCTGCCATTTCCTGGTTGGATGGTTTCTAACAAAATACTTCAACCTTCGTGAACTTCAAGTCCTTTGCCAGTTCTATAGTGTTGTTATGAGGAACACAATCTATGTAAAGCATTTAGAACCCCGCCTAGCACATAAAATGTGCTCCGAATATTTGCTATCGCTGTTGTTATTCTAATAGCAAGGGCTGGGTGTTTGGAAAAGATGCTAGCCAGAATACCTTAATTCTTAAAAGAAACCTCAAAATGCAGTGCATCATCTGGATAGCAGATATAAAACTAGGACAAATGAGAAAAAAAATCTCAGTCTTCAGATAAAATTTCTAATACCAATACCTAACCTTTCTTCAGAAAGTTTTGACAAAATGTCAGTTAAAGATATCTGACCCTTTATTATTTTGGGATATAAAAATAATAAAATCTAGTATTTATTTAATACTTACCATTTTTCCGGTGTTTAAGACGACTGGGTAAATAAGACGACCCCCAACTTTTCCAGTTAAAATATAGAGTTTGGAATATACTCACCCTATAAGATGACACCCAGCATATAAGAAGACCCCAACTTTTGAGATTTTTCTGGGGGAAAAAAGTCATCTTATACTGTACACTGAAAAATATGGTACTAGAAATCAGGCATTGTTTTTAGCATTTATTATATTATTGACTCCTAATAATATGAGTCAATACTACTTTAGCCAACCCAATTTCCTGATGCTAACTAGAGTGCTTGAGTAACTTGTCCAAGTTCATGCACTAGTTGTAGGGGAGCCAAGATCCTAATAGGCATTAGGCTGTGGAATCTGCTTATTTAACCACTATGCCCACCAAGAGAATTATCTTCTCCTAATGAAGTAAAATTAAATTCCATCCTCTTCCCAGAAGACCACATTTATTAGGTGGTTAGTCTTTCCTATAATCATCTTCCTTTGGGATTACTTACTTGGAACTTCTGTTTATATGAGCTTTACTGGTGGGACCCTCAATTTCTTTCCTCATCATCTAACCTCTCTTGCTGGGTTGTGTGTGATACTAGCTAGAGTTGAGGGATCTAAGGGAGAGGGAAAGCTGAATCTGAACTAAAATCTATATACCAAAAGAGTTATCATCTTTATTCGAAAGCCTGTTAGGTTGAATATACATATACTAGAGGCCCGGTGTATGAAATTCATGTTCCTCAGCCCAGCCTGCACCCTCTCTAATCTGGGACCCCTCAGGGGATGTCTGACTGCTGATTTAGGCCCAGTCTCACAATCTGGGACTGCTGACCCTTAACCGCTCACCTATCTGCCTGATTGTCCCTAACTGCTTCTGCCTGCCAGAGTGATCAACCCCTAACTGCTCGCCTGCTGGCCTGATTAACATCTAATTGCTCCCCTGCTGGCCTGATCGACTCCCCAACTTCCCTCCTGTTGGCCTGATCTTGCCTCCAATGGCCCTCCCCTGCCAGCCTGATCACCCCTAATTGCCTCTGCCTCCCTGGTCACCCTTAACTGCCCTCCACTGCAGGCCTGATCTCACCCCCAACTACTCTCCTCTGCTGGCCAATTTGGTTCTGATTGGTCAGTTTCTAGGCTAGTCAGTGTCAAAAGCTCCACCTTGTAGGTAGCCATTGGTTCCTCACAGTTGACCCAGATTCAATTCTGATTGGTCGGTTTCTATGCCAGTCATCATCTCCAGGCCTATCTCTGGGCCTGATCATAGAGGCATGGCTGATCAGTAGCCACCCCAGGCTGCTGGCAAGTGGCTGAACTGCTCACCTCTGAGAGAGAGAGAGAGGCTTGGTTGCTGGCAAGGAAGAGATGCTAGCCAGAATATCTTAATTCTTAAAAGAAACCTCAAAATGCAGTGCATCATTTGGATAGCAGATATAAAACTAGGACAAATGAGAAAAAAAATCTCAATCTTCAGACAAAATTTCTAATACCAATACCTAACCTTTCTTAAGAAGGCATGCCAGCAGCCGCTGCCACTCCTGGTCAGCCCTGCCTCTCTCTTTCTCTGGGAGATCAGCAGTTCAGCCTGCTCGCCTGCTGCACACACAGACTGGAGTTTGGTCCAGGCTGCTGGCAAGCAGGCTGAACTGCTGATCTCTGGAAGAGAGAGAGGCTTGGCTGTTAGTGAGGCTGGGAGAAAGAAGCAGGGTCTGATCACCTTACTTCTCTATCCAGGCCTTGGCAGCAGCCACTGTCATTGCTGATCAGCCCTGCCTCTCTCTCTCTCCGAGAGGTCAGCAGTTCAGCCCATTCGCCTGCTGCGCAAGGAGCCTGATGTATGGTCAAGCCTCCTGGTCATTGCAGATGTGACCAACCCAGGGTTTTTATATATTATATATATATATATATATATATATATATATATATATATATACATATATATATATATATACACACACATATACATATGTATACATATATATACACATATATATTTACATTTATTTGTATTCAATATTATATATCATCAAAATATATGTATTATAATTTAATATATAATATGTGCATATTACTCTTGCTGGAAAAATATTATTCTGAAATCAACACCATTTCATTTATAATACATATTATGTTTTCAATATTGTTCAAAAACAAATTCTGGGTATCAGTCACAGACTTCACTTGGCATTTAGTTCCCTCTTTTTAATTGACATTTCTAATGCTTCAACCCATCTGCCTTTTGGTCATTGCATACCCAGTCCTGCCATCTTAGTCTATAGGCATAAAACTATAATAAAACCCTCTGACATGAAACATAGGGGGGATAATGGCCTCAGATTGAGCAAACAACTCTGAGTGAGGTGTCTTTCAGATGTGTAAAAAAACAAACAAACAAACAAAAACAGATGAGCAGAGAATATGCCTATTTGGAATGAAATAAAATGGTGACTACATCACATAACAGGGCTATAGCACAGAAATAGTAACAGAATATTGTAATCATAACCTCAGCTCATTGATTTATGGATCCAGGGGCCCCACAGAGCTAGCATCCCAAAGGCGTAATGCAGTACCACCTAATCAATTCATGGGTGACCCCACAGCATCAGTCAATGGAGGTTAGTGGTCATTTCCAATTCACTGTAAAAGCAGAGCTTTTAAGGTAGCCCTTAATCAAATGCACGAGTAATTTGTCTGGAGGGTGATGGAGGGTCCACTTAGCCATGGCCATGTGAATCACATAAGAAACCTAAGTAGGGCTGGCTTTAGGGCATCTTATTTACCATATCAAATTTAGTTTGATTTTATGCTTTATTCAAAGTGGTATCTGAGCAATTTATTTTCTTTATTTACCAAACCTGACTCTGGCCCATTGCAATGTCCAAAAGGTCCCATTGTTTGTCTCTTCACACTCTTTCTGGTTACAAAGGGAAGCACAATTATTCTAACTCACAATAAGCATCATTTTTTTTCCAATTCATTGTTTGCGATAAAAGTAAATTTGAAAAATATAGAATCAGAGAAAAAAATCAAAACTCAGCAATAACTATTATTAATATTTTGATACATTATCCTCCAGCTAATTTCTTTGGCTTTATGCATATTGATAATATCCTGAGCTTTTTTCATCTGTGTTATTTTTACTCTTGAGCCCTCTCTTAGAGAAAACTATATGGCCTTGAAGACAATTGGGGTTCTTATAGCTGGAAGGCAAAGATATGATAGACTAGCAAACTTTAGTCTGCCTGACTTATAAAGCAGGCAGGTAAGATGAAAGCAGAAGACCCTGAGAAGAGTCAGTCACAGAATGTGTGACACAATAATTGATTGAGGAGAGAAGATCTGAGCTGTCCACCACTCGGGAGACAGGATGGGGCCATCATGAGTTGGGACAAGCCAGACGTGAAGAAGAGTGGTGAACATAGAACCAGATTGGAGGGACTGTGTGCAGGGCAGTCATGTGAGGATCAAGGGGCTACAAAGAGCCATTCTAGCCCAGCACCTCTGAGAAGCTGATCCAGGTATGCAGGCCTCCTGAACCATTGTCATCTTTGCCATTTGTGCTGAGGAAACCTGTTGCCAGTCTTGTAACACTTGTGAGAGACCCCTCAAGTCACAGTAGAAATACAAAGCAGGCTAGCTAGCTAACAATTTCTCCAAAAGGAAACATGTAAAGCCTACATTTTCATCTTCTAAAAATGGATGAATAACTTTCATTTTCATATTTGCATTTAGTTTTTGTTAGTCTGCCCAGATGTCCTTGTTGTTGCTCTGAGAAGACTAATCTCCTAGGAGTTCCTCGGGAAAAAAAAAAAAGAAATTCTAAGGAGTCCCTTTATAGCAAGGATATTTTGAAATATATCTATGTTCCTCCTTCAAACCTAAGATCATTCAATTATGACTTTAATTAACATGAGAAAGATGACTCAGAACTTCACAGCTTTCTGCCACCATGATCATACTGTACCCAAGCATATTATTCTCAGAGCTGAAAAAAAAATGTTGAATGTGTTTGACATAGAGTAACAAACTCTGGGCTGACAGGTGTTGGTAAAAGATATGTATGGGTACATATGGAAAGAGTCAATGGTATTATTTGTTCAGCCACAACCCCTCCGGGGAACAGTCAGTTCAGTTCTCTTTCCAGCTCAGGCACACTGTGCTTCCTGTGAAGGAAGAACTTCCTCCACCCTGTTCCTCGCTGTGGCAATCACATCCATCTGCCCCAATACCTGTCCCTGTAGGATGCCCATGGGAGTGTAGGACAGGTTTATTGCCACTCTGCTGCTTCCCAGAGGGCTGGACTGACAGCAGGTTTCTATATAACCATGAGAGAGCTTGCCTCTGGGGAGGTAAGCAATTTTATTCTAGTTTGAAAAAAGGAGAGCCAGGTTTTATTTTTTGATTTGTACTGGGAAACAAATGCTATTATTTCTACACGATTGATGACAGAGTAATAGCACCAGAGTCGTCCATTGCCTACAGAGCAGTAGAGTTTGAATTCAGAACTTCCCAAAGTCTTTTTTTCCACTGGACATATTAGGACCTCCTGCCAGTTAGCTTCATGGTCAACATCCTTTATTTCCTTCCTTCACATCCAGCTCCTCTTTGTAACCCTTCCAATGAGATAGCTGCTTTATGAATTTCCATTGGCCTACCTAAAGTATGGCCCTAGACATGCCACACTCTTTCTAGGACTTATTTATCATCAGTGTGGGAAGTGTTGGACTAGATCACTTCTAAGTTATCTCCAAATTCCAAAACCTTCTAAGGGTTTGCCATCCACATTTTACCCATTTTTCTGCCCAAGCTGCCATCTTCCTTGAAAGAGTGGAGAGGTTACTCTTAAATGAGTCCCCAAACTTGAAGCTTCATCTATAATATTTACAGTTGAAAAAGGAATTAACCAACTGAAGGAGGGAATCAGTGCAGAACAGGGAAGTCTAAAAGTCTATGATGACAGTGTAAGATATGCCAGAGTGGAGGGGGTTGGGGCTCTGGCTCCTGTGAACAGTCCAGTTATAAAGGAGGACTGTGGGCCCAAGATGCTTCCTCAGGCTCAATCTGCCTTGATAAAATAACCTTCTCTTTGTGTACCCATTCTCTTCCCCAAGTCAGTTTCTGACGCTAATTTCACTTTCCAATACCAAGAAAGAGGTCAGGCTGCTCTACTCAATGGAAAAATATATTTTATGTTCTTTCTTAATTAGCGTACATTCTAATTTAACACTGTGGCAGGCTGAATAATGGCCCTAAAAGATATCTGGCCCTGATCCCTAGAACCTGTGAATGTTACCTTATATGAAAAAAAGTGCTTTGCAGATGTGAGTAAGCTAAGGTTATTTTGATGTGGAGATTATCTTTCATTATCCAGGTGGGACCTAACTGTAATCACAGGTATACTTAGAGAGGGAATGTGATGACAGAAGCAAGATGCTGTGCTGCTGGCTTCAAAGATGGAGGCAAGGGCCCTGAGGGAGGTGAATGCCCACAGCAGCCTCTGGAAGCTGGAGAGATGAGGAAAGATTCTCCCCTGGATCACCCAGAAAAGAGTCCAACCAAAACCTTGACTTTGGCCCAGTGAAACTGATTTTGGACCTTTGGTCTCCAGAACTGTAAGAGAATACTTTTGTGTTATTTTATGCCGCTAAATTTGTGATAATTTGTTATAGCAGCAATAAGAAGCTAATACAAACTCCCTTGTATTATTAGTACTAATGGTTCTTTGCCTAAGATCCTAATTATTTTTAATTAGCTTAAAAAATAAAAATGTTGTTTCTGAACATGCACACCTTGGGCCATACATATAAAAACCTTCCAAGCTATTCCTGCTCATCTCAAACTTTCCAAGATATCCCTGCCAGGTTAATCTGATCATGGCATAGAGCTGCTATAACCTTTTCACTTTCCTTGTTACAGTTTTATTTTCAGTGTAACCAACTTTGATTCACACCCTCTTTGAGACTGCAATAGGATACAGTTTTCCCTACTATCATGCCTCTGAAAAGGATATTGGTTTGTAGATATTGCATGTAACTACAAGTAATCTAATAGGCTTTAACAAAAATAAGCCAATAGAAAGTACCAAGTTTCCATATGGGTAATAGGTGCACCTATTATTATTATCATTCAGATGCAATTAATCTCCCTGGATTTCTCATTGCAGAATGCTCTTATTAATCTTCTATAGACATCAATGCCACCCAGCCATATCTGGACTTGCTGCTAGACTGGTATTTCTCAAACCGTAATATGCATAGGAATCACCTGGGGATCTTATTAAAATTAAAATTCTGATTCTGAAGGTCTCAGGTAGGACCTGGAATTCCAAATTCTAATAAGCTCCCAAGTGATGACAGTGCTGCTGGTCTGCCAACCACACTTTAAGTAATAAGGTGCTGGGAACATTTTGCACATCTGGGCCTAAGGTAAATTCTAATTGGCACTATCAATACCCAACTCTCTAGAAATTCTGAAACTTTTCCAGAACTTACTTTGTAGAAAAGGTGTCCCAGCTCATCATCCCTAATCCTGGCCTGTGTAGTAAGTACTTTCTATATGCCTCTCTGTACATAACACCCCCAGGACCTGTCCTGGCCTTCTAAAGAATCTTCCTTGTGGCACAGGTACTGACCTGACAGGGATCTCTCATTCCCTTCTGACATTATCAGGACTTACTTCTCCATCTCCCTGGAACCTTAGTCTAAAATTTTCTCCTTTGTTATGTTCATATGCAACCCTAGGTTGAGACTTGCTCAGCCCTTAACTAAAGGCTCTTTCTCTTGATATGAGTTTGCTGGTATAAATGCCTACACTCACTAGAGCCCAGGGTCTCACAAGCAGTCATGGGTCCAACATCCTTCTGCAAGCTGGCTTGCCTTTGTAGGCTCCCAACAATATCTCAGAGCCTATTTCATCTCTTCCTGTTTTAAAACTGCCACTCCCTATTACACTGTCTATTGATTTCAGTTTCTAGTCTGAGTAATGACTCTGGTCTTCGGTTAATTTATGGAGAGCAGACTGGCATGCCCTGCACCTCATAAAAGACCAAATCTTTCCTCCTTTTCCACCTGCTTTGGATTCTCCCATTCAGCTGGCTTCCTTTGCCCTGTATCAAAGGGCTTCCCAGCTCTCTGCTGCCCTCTTCTGGCATCCTTTAGCACCGTGCTCATCTAAACCCTTGGAGCATCAAAAACCAATTCCAGATCATCACAGACCAAGAGCCCAAGGAAGTAGAACAGACCAGTAAGATCAACTGGGCATTTACTACCTTTATTGTTATTTTTAATAGGGATTTCAACAAAAATATTGAAGAAGAACACCTGTAACAGAATTTCATTGATAACCTATTGAAAAGCATAAGAACAAAATAGAGGAAGGAAACTTTGGAGCAAATTTAAAGAAGAAAGAGAATCCCAGTTTGTCTAAACCAGTGGCTTCCAGTCCTAGCTGAAAAAATATTCCCTGGGTCCCCATCTAAATAAGAATCTCTGAAGGTAGGCCTAGTTATTTACA
>PVJN01020267.1:5620-36319 GCA_004026805.1 Lasiurus borealis | reverse complement strand
AGCAAATCCAGAGGCGGGGAGGGGGCTGGGGAAGGGGCAGCGGGGAGAGGGGATTTGCATAAGCCCTGCCAAGGGGCCTGCAGCTCCGCCGAGGAGGCGGTTGCCGGGGCAACGCGGCTGTCACCACAGCAGCCCCACATAGTAGGTGCGCACAGATGCATAATTCAAACCCCTGCATCCTTCCTGAGTCACGAGCCGGGGGCAAGGGCTTCAGCCTCTGCCAGCTAACGGGTGTGCACGCCTTCCTCAGCGACCGGCGGGATCTCGCTGGGGAAGGGGGTCTTTCTCCTGCGTCTTGGAGACCTCAGGTCCCGGGTTTTGCCCCGCTGTTCTGGGGCTTCCACCCACCTCGCCCAGCAGCCGCTCGGAGGCCTCTGCAAGAGGCGGCCTTTTCCCGAGTCCCCGTTCCTTCTCATTAACGTAATAAGCGCAGCAGTCAAGTCGATAAACCCGGGCTGTCGCCGAGCCCGTCCGCGCGCCTGCCCGTTCCTAACGATGTGATCCTAACCGGCTCTGACGCGCACAAAGCCTCCCCCAGCGGGACGGAGTGGGACCGGGCCTGACTGAAGGACGGGGAAGGCAGCCAGTGGCTTTCACTCTCCCCTCTGACGTGTCCCCTGGGTTTCTGGCCTTTTGAAGCTCTAACACCGGAGACACACACGGTCCCCAGCTGACAGACACACTGATGTTCACAGAGAGGGTCCGAGGGGCCCCTGGGAGCTGTGGGTGGCCGAGCTCGGGGGAAGCCCCAGCATAGTCACCCCCTGCTCCCTGCCCCCCGTCCTGGTGGAGGATGAATGGGCTGGGCTGGGCCAGGTGGGCATCGGGGTCGGGCCAGGCGGGCATCGGGGCTGGGCTGGGACTCTGTCACTCGAGCTCCGGATTCCAGGCTCCCCGCCAGCCAGCAGAGGCTGGACGGAGTGTCACAGACTCAGAGGAGCTAACAGAGACAACACGTGCCAGGCGTCCTCCAGGGGCAGATGGAGCCCAGAGTCACACACACACATACACACACACGCACACGCACATACACACTCACATGTTCACAGACACGCACCGGCATGCACACACCGGCAGGCACGCACACTCATGCTCACCCCCCCACCAGCAGCTCAGAGCACATTTCTGCTAGGGCGCGCTGTACTGAGCGCCCAAAGCCAGCGGGGCCGGAGCTCAGCGAGTCCCACTTGGAAAGTGTCTCCTGGAGGCCGTGTGCCCACCTGGTCTGCGCGGGCCCCGGGTGGGAGGACGGGGAGAGGAGCCGAGAGGAGAGGTTTTCCGGGGGCCGTGCCCACACACACAGAGGGGGCCTGGGAGACCTTCTCCACAAATCACCCCACAGGGCGGGAACTGGCTCCGGGCCAGCCTGCCTGGTTGAACGCGGCACCCCTGGCTGTGACACCCCGGCCTGTGTCCGGTCCCCGGGGCCTGGCGGCTTCTCCATTCCCGTTAAAGGTAGACCCTCCGCCATTTCCCGGTTCCCCCAGCAGTTACGCAGCAGCACGTGGTTCTGAAGCTCAACACGACTCACCTGCCCGAGACACACACCCAACCCAGTCTCTCCCCCCCCACCCCCCACCCCCGGCCTGGCGCTCCCCACGCCTGGGACCTGCTCGCCCAGAGCGTGGCATTCAAGGCCCCGCGGCCTTCCTGGCCACCCGAGGTCCTGGGGACTCTGCTCCCCCGCTCGCCCAGCTCCCACCAGTTCCCATTCATGCCTCAGAGTCCTCAGACCCTCCTCCCGGGGCACACAGCCCCCCAGCTTCCAAACCGCCCGTTCCAAGGACAAAGGCGACACAGCTCGTGTCCCCCAGCAGGAGGAAAGGACCGAGTGCGGCGCACCCGTAGGTGGAGACGCCACGTGGCCACGAGAAAGACGGGGTGACTGCCCTGTGCCACCGCAGAGCCTCCGCTCCCCAACCCCACCGGCTCGGTCATCCTTTCCCGGACACAGGGAGCCCCAACCAGGACCCCCGAGTCTGGGTCACCGTTCTGAAGAGCAAGACTGGGGTTCAGTAAGGCGCTCTCCCCGCTAACTCTCCCCAAAGGCACTGGGAGGAGATTGTCCACCTCTCCCCCACGGTCACCGTCACGGTCACGGGGGCTGGGGGGGGGGGTTGGAGAGGGGCTGGGGAGCGGACCGGCCGCCTTACCTAGCGAGTGGGCCGCGGTGGTCTCGGAGCTGAAGAAGCGGCCCAGGCCCAGGTCGCCGAGCTTCACGACGCCCGTGGCCGTGATGAACACGTTGGCCGGCTTGATGTCTGCGGGGGCGGAGAGGGCGCTGCTGTGGGGCCAGGGGCACAGAGCGGAGGCCCCGGGGTGGGTGGGGGGCCACAGAGGGCAGGGCTGGAGGTGGCCGGGACTCAGCCCTCCGCCCTGCTCCCTCTGAGCGAGCCCGGCTCCGGCTCTGCCAGCCGCGGGCCCTGAGGCAGCTGATATCGCTCACGGCTCACCGGCCTCACCTGTGGCGGCCTGGCACTGACCCGCAGGCTGCGGGAGGCGGGGGCAGGGTCCTTGCGCTGCCGTGTTCTTTCTCAGCTTCTCCTTGTGCCTAGCACGGTGCCGGGCACACGGCAGGTGCCACGTAGGAGAATACACATAAGGAGCGAGGCAAGTGCTCAGTGAATCTACACACCGTTCCCGTGACCAGGCGGTGCTCACGGACGCAGGTGGGATGAATGATGGAGGAGGCAGTGGAGGAACCTGTGAGATGCTCCCGCACCTTCTCCCTCAGGTGCAGGCAGACGCCAACTTTCGGGAACTTTCCTTTGGAGGGACCTCGTTTCCTTTGCCCAGCTGCCTCCCACTGCTTGGAAGCCCAGATCCAAAGCTCCCTTTAGCCGAGACCAGTTTGGCTCAGTGGACAGAGCGTCAGCCTGCAGACTGAAGGGTCCCAGGTTCAATTCTGGCTGGGGGCATGTACCTTGGTTGTGGACAATCCCCTGTAGTGGGTGTGCAGGAGGCAGCTGATTGATGTTTCTCTCTCTCATTGATGTTTCTGACTTTCTCTCTCTCCCTTCCTCTCTGTAAAAAATCAATAAAATATATATATATTTTAAAAAAGCTCCTTTTACTGAGGTGCCCCCCTGTCTCCCGGGCCAGCCCCTCCCCCTCCTCGCTGAGCTCCCCTGTGCTGGCCCCGCTGGGACCCGGGGGGTGGGAGACGATGTGGCCTCTGTGTCCGGGGGTGCAGGTAACCACCGGCTTTGACACCCCCCCAGGGGTCGGGCATGTGTGTGCAGCGGAGCCCCGGGCCTCCCGTGCCCCCTCAGTGACCGGGCCGAGGGCAGACAAGATGCCCGACACCCACAAAGCGGACGCCAAGCGGCCAGGCGCCCTCGGGTGTCGCGGGGCCACCACGCACCTCGGTGCATCACGCGGCGCGAGTGCATGTGCTCCACGGCGCTGCACAGCTGCACGAAGTACTTCCACACCGTCCGCTCGGGGATGAGCCGCTTCTGCTTCTTGAAGTACTGCGGGGGGGCAGACAGAGGGACAGACAGGGGGACAGACAGAGGGACAGGCCGGTGAGGGCGGAGAGGCGGGCGGGGGGCGTGGTCACATCGAGACCCTGACTGCCCTCCGGGGTCCCCGTGCGCCCCCATTCGGCGTGAGCCCCTGCAGGTGGGCGTGCTGTCACCTTGCTGAATGGAGGCCTGGCCACCCCCGGAGGCTGCTCTCAATCACCCCTTTGCTGGAAGCCCCTGAACACGTGTCCGTCTCCTCCCCGCCCGGCCGGGGCGCCTGGCAGAGCCACAGCTGGCAGTGCCACAGCTGGCAGTGCGGGGACAGCCACGCCAGGCTTGTGGGTGAAGCCACAGCGGCCCCTCCTCGGGGCTGGCCAGCCCCCCCCCCCCGCGTGACGTTCACAAACACGGCAGACCCTCAGGGAGGGGCCTGGCACCCTCACTGGACTCCGGGTTTCCACAAGCATGCACCCTCTTCCCCGCCTGCGCAGCAGGCGATGCTCCGGGGAACACAGTGCCGCCCGCCCCCCCGCCCGCCAGGCTGCGCCCCGAAAACCGGAGCGTGTCCCCCACAGGGCGGGGGGCGTCTGGTGGGCATTTGCGGGGCCCCAGCCGCGTGCGGGCCCTGAGCAGGGCGCGGCGCCCATCTTGCTGGCGGGGACCTGCGGGCCGCATGGCAGCTACACGGGCAGCCACAGCGGAGCCCAGGCCTCCGCCCAGGGAGCCGGCCCGAACCCTCCTGGCCTGGCGAGCACCTGACGAGGGACGGGCTGGGCCTGGGCCCCTCCAACGGTGGCCCCCAGCCTGGCACTCCCGCCCCCCCAGGCTCCATTCTGGGGGAGCGGCCTCCGGGTGAGCCACCCAGGCTCCCGGCACAGACCCCCAGCACAGAACCCCGCACCCCGGGGCCATGCCCGGTGGAGTTGGGGGCCGGGCGGGTGTGATTTACGCGTGACGGTGGCTGAGCCTCATCACGGCAGTTAAACGGGACACACCAGGCTGCGGTGATTTTCTAAATGTCACGCCAGTAAGCGCCGTGCGACATTTCGCGGGAAGGCGCCGAGTCTCGGGGGGCTTTGGGGTAGTGGCAGCTGTAAATAATGCTAGTGCTGGGGCTGTGACCATGATGCCTGGCCCCAAGTTTGGGGGCCTTTGGGGTGCAGGTCTGCTGGTCAGCAGGCCCTGGTTCCCATGCGTCTCTGGAGACGGGGTGGAAACAGAGGTTCGGGGAGATTTGATTTGCCCGTCACCCCTGCCCCCCCGACTGTAAATGCTCAATCCTGTGCCTGGTGGGAAGGATGGGGAATCCAGTGTGGCTGGGAGCTGAGCGGGGCTGGGGGCGGGTAGTGAGGGTTGGGGAGGGGAGAGGGGGGCAGTGCTTGAGCGGCCACTCCCTCCAGAGCAGACAGTCCGGGCCTGGGGGAGGGGACGGGCCTGCAGACTCCCGTCAAGCAGGGGAGGCCGTGAGAGAGACGCGGAGCAGGGCTAAGGCTCGGCCTGACGGTCCCACTCGGAGGCTGTGCTGTGAGCCCTCTCTGAGCTGGGCTGAGAGCCGTGTGGACTCAGTGTGCGATGCCAGTGGCCAGCACTGTGCGGCCCACAGTAGGTGCTCCATCGGGGCTGCCAGGACCCCTGACCCTAGACTCACGTGGACCTGGTCCCGGCCCCCGGGGGTGGGGGAGGGGTGGCGTGGGGGAGGGCCGGGGGAGGGCATCCTGAGCCCGCTGTGGAACCTGGCGAGTCCGTCAGCCCCGGAGCCTCCTGGCCTTGGCCGCTGCGTGGGACTGGAGATGCCCCTCGGGGGCGGGCGGGGCCTCAGGGAAATCAATCTACTCGGCGCCCCAGGCCTCGAAACAGAGCCCTGGGCTGCAGACCCAGCTCTGCCCCCACACTGCTGGGGTCCTCAGAGAAGTCTCTGACCCTCTCTGGGCTCAGTTTTCCCACCTGTAAAAGGAGGCAACTGGACCCACAGACACTTTCCCAGATTCCGGGAGCTGGGGCGGGGGTGGGGTGGGGGGTGTGACTCAATGCAGGGTTCGGGGCCTGCTCCTCTGTGAGGCCGGAGAAGAGGCCCAGGAGCCCTGGCAGCGGGGGCCATGGCGGGGAGAGGAATCCTGCCTACGGCCGGCCCGCTCACGGCACATGGGGACGGGGCCGAGGCCCGTGGGCTCAGGAGGGGGCTGCGTGTCCCGAGGACCGGGAAGGGCCGCCTGCCCCCCGGCGCCTCACCTTGATCATCTGCGAGAGGTCGCCGGCGTCGGCCAGCTCCAGCACGATGTTCAGCTCGTTGTCCTCAATGAACGAGTCCAAGTACTTGATGATGTTCGGATGGTTCAGTTGCTGCCCAAGGAGAGAGGGAGGGAGAGACAGAGTCAGGGGGAGAGAGAGAGGGGGGCAGAGTCAGGGAGAGATGGCGGCACCCCACGGACCCACTGACGCGGCCCTGGCACTGGCTGGAGAGGTGAGTGTCTCAGGGGAAAGGCCGTGCTTGGGAGTCAGCAGAGCTGGGTGACACTTTGCATCTCATTCTCAGTTCCCCCGTCTGTGAAATGGGCCTGATGCTGTGAGGCGTAGACAAACGCCCTGGAAATGTCCACCAGGTGGCCGGCGGGAAGGACAGAGGCCGGGCTGGGAGGGGAGGCGCCTCCATATAAGGCCCCTCCGATCTGCCTTCGGCGCGGGGCTGCATCCCGAGCTCGAAAACGGTCCCGAGCACAGAGGGTGTGACTCTGTGCCGTGTCCCCCAGGCCGCTGCCCTGGAGGCCTCCAGTTTCGGTGTGGCATGGACGGCGTGAACAGGGCGCCCGTGCCCGCTGAGAACAGCATCCCTGTGTTTGGCAGGAAACGCCTCCTGCCCCGGCACGGCCTGCTGACAGCCCGCGGGCGGGCGGGAGCGGGTGGCGTCCTGGGAAGGTCCTGGCGGTGCCCTCCCGTGGCCACAGGGGCTGCCTCTGGCCGAGCACCGGGCACACCCAGGACTACCCGAGCGCCTCCAGCATCTGCTCACCAATCCCCCGAACCCCCGGCCGGGCCCTGGGCACCCGCCCCTTACACGTCCGCTCAGGCTCTCACCTTCAGGAGGCCGATCTCCTTGACGCAGTCCTGCCGGGCCTTGGCGTCCATCATCTCAAATATCTGGGGGGAGAGGAAGGAGAGAAACGGGGTGGTTAAAACCCGCCCGGGTCCTGGCTCCGCCACCTCCTCGCTGAGGCCCTGCCCGTGAGGACAATGGTGCTGCGCCCGTGAGGACAACGGTTCTGCTTAGAGCCCTCCCCTCCCCCCATGTGGCAGGCGCCATGTTGTCCGCTGTGGCTGAGCCCTCAGGGCGACGCCCACGAGGCCGGAGGGACTGTCCCTGACTCCGGAGGCGGAGACCGAGGCCCGGAGAAGCGGGAGACCTGAGGGCGCAGCCGACAGGCGGCAGGGGAGGGAGCACTCAGAGCCTCAGCCCCATTCCGACCGCGGGGCAGAGCCCGAGCTGGAGCGGGTGCTCCCGGCACCCAGACCCCTCCTGCCCCGATTCCAGGGCTCACTCCGGGGGGCCTCCCGCACCTTCCAGCGCACGGGACAGAGATGGTGGCAGGCCAGCAGCCTCGTCACCAATCCACCACCACACAGACAGGCCAGACCAAGGGCAGAGCGGGGTCCTTTGCTGAACGGAGGCGCCCACATCTCCTCCAGGGCCTGACGCCCGGGCGAGTCCCGGGTCCACAGGAAGCCGGATGCCGGATCTTCCAGCGGGCAGCCTGGGCCGGCTGCCACCCCGTGCCCGCGCCCGTCCCCTCCTCTGCCCGGGCGGCCCGTCTCGCACCCGGGCTTGGGACGCCCTGTGGCAGCGTCTCTCTCTTGCAGCGAAGCCAGCGGCCGGCGGCTCTCCACGGAAATGCTACCGGCCAGAGCTCGCCGCTTCCACCATCTGCTCGACCCCCTTCTGCCGCTGGGGAGGGACTCGGGGGTTGGGAGGGACACGCCAGCCCGGACGGACCAGCCGGTGGGGGCAGCAGGGTTGGGGGCCTCAGTCCTTCCAAGGGCCCGGGAGTCATTCCCTGCTCTGCCGGGTTTCCTCTCCCGAGCGGCAGGTGCTAGTCCCCAGCCAGGGCTGCTGTCAGGCTCCGTGAGCTCCCCGCAGGCCCCGGTGCGCACAGTAGGTGCTCAGTTTTTCCTTTACGGCTCACACAGCTCTCTCAGGAGTCTGCCTGGTTCCCTCCACACCCAGTGAGCTGGGTCCTCATTGCCCTTCTTTACAGCGGAAGGCAGGGGGCGGGGGGAGGAGGGAGAGGGCCTGGCCCCGGGCCACCACGTTTGGACCCAGAAGCGGGCTCCCGCTGGGCAGCTGTGACCCGTGGGTCGCCGGCTCACCTGCACCTTCTTCAGGGCCACCGTCTTCCTGTCCAGCAGGCAGGTGGCCTTATACACCTCGCTGAACTGCCCGCGGCCGATCTTCTTCTCGATCTGGAAGTCTGCCAGCGAGCAGCGGAAGGTCAGGGCGTTCGGGTGCCTCTGGAGGGGAGACAGAGGGCGTCGGCATCCGGCCAGGCAGAGGGGGGGCGCGGCCCTCCCCCAGGGCCCCTCTGAGGGGAAGGGGGACTCTGATCGCCCCCTGCTGTCATCCTCATCGCCCCCTGTCCGCCTCCCACCCCCCTCAATGCTCTCCACCCCCACCCCAGGTGCTCCCCGCAAGGACCCCACTCTGCAGATGGAAAAGGGGGCTGCTGGCTTTCCCCTCAGCCTTATCACGCCCCTCACCACCTGATCACTGGCCTGTCTGCTCCGTTCTGTCTGCCTCCCCCCACCCCCCACCGTGGGCCTCTCCCAAAGCGGCCCCTGTCTCACCCCCCACGTGTCCCCTGAGCCACGGCCGTGCTGGGCGTGTTTGTGGGATGACCCGTGGAAGGTGCGCGGGGGACCTGGTGCCCGTCCAGGGTCACCTCTGCGTGCGGCCGGAGCCACGCCCCTCGGAAAAGGGTGCCCAGCAGCTGCAAGGATCCACATACTCCGGGAAGTAATGCCACGCGGCCGTGTGTTAGGACCTACTACGTGCCAGTTACTGTACTCGCTGCTGAGACAGGTTTTATGGCTTCAGCCTTCGGACAGCCTTGCCAATGATGAGCCCCATTTATAAACAAGAATGGGGGGGGGACCCAGTCCCCCAGCCGGGCAGTGGGAGCTGGGACTTGAGTGCACTGCTGAGTGCCACGCCACAGGGACCCTCTCGCTCTGGGCCTCAGTGCCCCCTGCCCCCCGGGATTTGAAGTGCGGGAGGATGTGAGGTGCAGGGTCCCGGCCTCTCCTGCGCAGGATGAGTGCTGGGTCCCCACGCTCCGCAGGGGCAGCCCCGGAGCCGCTGCCCGCCCCCCGCCTCCAGGGAGCTCCCAGAGGACGTGGGTGACACGCCGGCTGCTGCTCCAGCTGCCCATCTGCATAGGCGCTGACCCAGATTTGCATTTCCTGTCACCACCCGGCGACCTAATTAGAGGCCAGGCTCCGGTGGCCGGGCAGGTCACGGGCGGCAGCTCGGGTGAGGGTGCTTCGCGGGCTGGACGGGGCCTCTCACCGGGTGGCCTCTGCCCCGGCGGAGGCTCGGCGGTCACAGGGCTCCCGGGAGCAGCCGCCAGAGCTGGCAGCTTCCCGACCCTGATGCCACTCGGGCTGCAAGGGAGAGGAAAGGTGACACGAGCTCCGGCCCTGAAGGCCGGCTGCTCTCTGCCGCCCCCTCCAGGTCTTCCCGTCTGGGTCCACCCTCAGCAAGCTCCGCTCTGGCCCTGGCTGCCCGCGAGGCCGTCCGCCGCCTGGCTGTGACACCAGCCTCAGGGCCCCGCGAGGGTCGGGGAGGTGATACGGCTTCAAAGGGTCCCGGAGCTCAGAACTGCTCGGTGAACAGGGGGCTGGGCCCGACAGCTCACATGGGGGGGGGTAGGAGTGGGGGGCTCCCAGTCAAGATCCCGTCCCCCTTCCCGAGAACTGTCACCTGCTGCAGGCAGATGGCTGTGGGGTCTGGCCTGGCTGGCTCCGGGGGAAGTAAAGACCCTCTGGGGCCCAGAGCCTGGACTCGAGTCCAAGTTCCGCCACTTCCTGGCTGTCACCATAGGCCAGCCCGTCTGGGCCTCAGTTTCCTTGTCTGTCACCCCAGGGGGTCAAACAGGCTAATGAGCGAAAGCGCGTGGCACATGGGAAGGGCTGGGTGTTACTGGCGCTGGCGTCGCAGATTCTGCAGAACAGCAGCACCTCCTCCCCGGGGGCCGGGACGGACGGACGGACGGACGGACGGACGGAGGCAGGGTGTGTACAGCACCGGGCCGGGCAGACGCTGGCCCAGGACACGGTGCAGGGTGCCCTCGCTGTGGTTATCCACGTCACCGCCGTCCTCCTCCCCACGGAGGGTCTGCACTGCGGGGATGCCCAACTGGCTCTTCAGCTGTGGAACTGAAATGAGCTTCTCACAGTCAGGAGACCAACGGCCTGTCATTTCTGTGACAGGGGATGTCACGCTGGATATTTAAAGTTTATCATCTCTTGTAGCCTCATGGCCCCATTTCACAGAGGAGGAAACTGAGGCTCAGAGAGGTCACTGACCCAATGCCACCTGGCTTAGTAAAGCAGTGACGTCTGAGACTGTTATCCAAGGGACTGCACTCCCCTTGCTTCGCTTTGCCATGGGCACCAAAGGCCATTTCTTCTTCTTTTAAAAAAAAACCATATTTTATTGATTTTTCACAGAGAGGAAGGGAGAGGGATAGTCAGAAACATGGATGAGAAAGAAACATCGACCAGCTGCCTTTGCACGCCCCCCACTGGGGATGTGCCCAAAACTCAGGTACATGCCCTTGACCGGAATTGAACCTGGGACCCTTCAGTCCACAGGCCGATGCTCTATCCACTGAGCCACACCGGTCTCGGCTACCAAAGGCCATTTCTGACTCCGCCTCCTCTTTCCCTGGGTGGGAGCCCTTTCGTTCTCCCCAGAGGTAGAGAAGAGGCGGTGGGGGGCTGGGTAGGCAGTGGGGATGCTGACCCAGGCGCTGCTGCAGCTGCAGGGGCCCGAGGGAGGAGGCGTGCAGTGCCAGGAGGCACCCCGTCTCGGAGAGAAGCGGCCTCGGGAAGCAGCTGTGGAGGGCTGGCTAAGGAGCCAAGAAGATGGTACGGGTCCCCAAGTGACCTCTGTGCCCAGCCCACCCTCCCGAGAAGCGCTGCCAGGCTTCGGGGCCAAAGACGGACGTACAGGGAGGGGGTGTCTTGGACCCCCCCCACCCAGAGAGCTCGGCGAAACCCAGCTTGCTTCTCCGGGTCGGATCCAATCAGGCCGAAGACGCCCCCCACCCCGTGCTGATCTGAGTTAAAAACGTTTGAACCACAGTAAGCCTCGGCTGTCGACAAATTCTTTTTTTCAAACAGGAGCATAAAATTACACGTTAAAAAGTAGAAAAATGCATTCGCCCAATTAATTTCCTGAAATCTCATTAAAAAATTTAGCCTGACTAAGTCAGACTTCTGACCTGAATTTTAATCATCTTTACTCTGGATGGGTCTCTCTCCCGGATATCTGCAATGCATCATTAATTTCAAGGCAACCGTTCCCGCCATTCGAGAAAGCACCCTTCGCCGGGATGACATTCCCTGTAAACCAAGTTCGCCTTTAAAGACAGCTGACACTGCGCGTCAGGAGCGGGGACGTGTGTCCGGGGCAGAGCGTTTCAGGCCCTCGCTGCGCGAAAGGGCACGGCTCGCCAGGAGTCCCTGTCACCGGGCTTCGGAGGAGGCCAGCCCCGCTCGGCTCGGCTCGGCACAATCCGGCTAATTTCCAGCTCCGGAAGGTGCGCCCGGGCCACAGGACGCGAGTGACTCCGCCTCTGCGCCCTCCACGCTAACGGGCACGTTACTGATCGCAGCGTCGACCCCGCCCCTGCGAACGGGAGCCCCGAGCAAGACCTGCTGCTCGGAGCCGGTGAAAGGATGGAAGTGGGGGGAGCGGGCAACCACCACGTGACTCTCGGCCGGACATCCGCACGCAGTGCCATGGGAACCGCGAGCGCGATGCCCAGGGCACCACACGCGTCTGATGACAAAACCCGAAGTCATCTCCGCGGCCGTGGCTCCCAGGCCGATCCTCATTAGCGGAGCGCGGAGCTCGGAGAGCCGAGCTTAATTAAACCTGCGGATGAGAGGCTCGGGAATGGGCTCCAAATGACTGACAAGCGAAGACTTGGAGGGTGAAGAAGCCGCACAGAGCAGCAGCCGTCACCCTGCAGGCTGGACACACCCTGGACTTCCTTCTCCCCATTCCCTGCGGTCCCCGAAAGCAGGTGGTTCCCCCCCCTGGACGTCCCTGGAATCTTCGCTCCCGGGTCCAGCCTGGTTAAGGCTTAGGCATCAGCTCACCTCCTCAGCTCCTTTTCCCGCCTTCCCTGGGCCTCGAGCCTCAGCTCCCCGTGACCGAAAACCTCCACCCCATCAACTCCAAACCCATAATGGCCCCCCGTCTGCTGCAGTCAATTCCAAATGACGCAGCGCCGAGTCCAAGCCTTCCGGAACGACGGGTCCTTCTTCCTCACCCAGGCCCCGGGAATGAAACCCTCATCTAACCCCCTGGTCCTGCACCTGCAGGCCTGGCTCCTCCCTCTTCCCGGAACGCGCAGACCTAAGGCCAAAGATGAGACAAGCACTTGCCGAATTTACAGCAAAGCAAACCCGTCCTGAACTTCCACGGCCGTCCGTGTTTGGTCATTAAATCGTCTCTAATGACCATTGTTGGCGTGGGAATATTTTCCTAACGATCCGGGCCTGTGCAACGCTGTCTCGTCTCCTGCAAAGTCAGGCACGTTCCTCTCTCTCTCTCTCTCTCTCTCTCTCCCTCTCTCTCGGAAGAGTGCCGAACACGGCGGAACTTGGCACAGCCCAGGCACGTCTGCAGAGGCTTCCAGATGGAAGACACATCAGCCAGGGCTTTCTCAGACGGGAACGCTGTCCTCCTGCTTGGAAATCCACGGGGTTCTCACTGGGTCAGCGGAGCCTTGCCTTTCACTCCTGGTGAAAATGCTCGGCAGCAACTTGGCAATAACCATGAAGCCTCGATGCCTTTTCTTTCTTTCTTTCCTTCCTTCCTTCCTTCCTTCCTTCCTTTCTTCCTTCCTTCCTTCTTTCCTTCCTTCCTCTAAAACCTTAATACAAGCCAGCAATCACTAGCTTTCCAAGTGCTAATCTATATGAATTTCGCATATAATTCTGCCGTGTCCAGCAAACGTGTTTTCACACGCGGATAGCTCTCCGAACCGGGAAGCTCTTGCAATGAGCAAACCCCGTGTCTTGGGCCCGGAAGGTCATGAACAATCAGAGGGCTCAATCGTTCTTTCTACCTCAGGGGGTATTTCCAGATCTGGGCTCTTCAGCCGTGAAAACGAAATTAAAGTTTAGAATGTCACCCCGAGATCAATGACACCCCATTTCCGTAACGCCCACGATGCTGGGTGCCCTGCCGGATGTTTAAGATGCAGCCTCTCACTCAGTCTCCGTGGCCCCATTTTACGGATGAGGAGACCGAGGCTCCGAGCGGTCATTTACCCACGTCACCTGACGGGGAGGGATGGCGGTGGGAACTGAGCCCAGTCCGGTCCCGCGGGCAGCACTCTTGCTGCATGGAGCCTCGCTCCTTCCTCTTAAGAATGATTCCGGGGCAAGAGCGATGCCCCCTGCCGTAAAGGACAATGCCACCCATTTCAGGCGTTTCTCTGTCCTGGCAGAGGCAGGGTTCAGGCCCGGATGGCCCCTCGGATGGCACTGAAATGCCAGACGAGGAGACAGAGAGAGCCGGGCTGTCCTCTGTCCAACCCAACTGTCCGCAGACCCAGCATCAGCACCACTGGTCTTCCCGGTGCTGCACACCGGGACTGGCACCTTCCCGGCATGGCTGGGGCTGCCCAACGCCGAGTCATTGGCTCTAATTACACTTAACTGTGTCGTCACCGCTCCAACGTGTGCGACGAGACGCCATGGCGGTTGCCGCCGCCACAGCCACCGCCGCCACTGCAGCCCAGCGCATCCTTGTTCGTGAAATAATTACGGGGCCCTCTCCCCTGCCAAACGAGGCTGTAATTAACCCTAATTGCTGGAAATGCAACCGGCTAATTCTGGGAGATTAATCAAGGGGGACTCGATGGTTAGTGAATGACTTAATATGACAAATTGCTACATTACCCGAGGACGCCCCGCTGTCCCCTCGGCCATCGCCGAGATGTCCTGGCGGACTCCGGGCCAGCAGTGCCCACGGGCTGCCCAGATTCCTGGGATCCACCTCCCCCAGTCCCTTCAGCTAGGAAATGGGCCCTGCACCTCAGCCAGGGACAGAAATGGAGAGGACAGATGCCCTCGGACCCTGGTGCACTTGTGTGTATGTCCACATGTGTGTGTATGTCCACATGTGTGTGCACACACACATAAACACACACACACACACACACACACAGTCTCTCCTAGTTCACGTGTCGCCTCGGCGTGAAGCTGTTAGAGGCACTCCTCCTCCCCGGCTGAGGCAGCCCACCCCTGGGAGCATGGCTGCGGAGAGCACAGGGGCCGGAGGAGGACGTGGGGCCCCTCCCTCTGTGCCGTGTGCAACCAGGTCGCACCCCGGGCCACCTGAAGGCCTCCGACAGGAATTAGACAGAAGCGGCGACGATCCTTCGTGGCTGAGGACGGTGGCTGCCTCTGAGGCTCCCCCTAACCCGGCTCTCACAGTCCCGGGACAAAAGCCGACCTGGACAAGTACTTTTCCTCATTCCAGGCTGCCCACCGGACACCCCAGCATCCGGCCCACCCGCTCTGCCCCGGCCCTCTGTCCCCACCAGGCCTGTGCAGGCCCCTTCCTCCAGGAAGCCTCCCTGGCTTTGGGGCAGGGGCCTTGTTGGAGCTTCACGGGCTCTGAGTTTCTCCTGCATTCTTTTCTGCCTGACCCCCCGTGAGACTGCGTGCTTGGCTGGAACAGACACGGGTCTGTGTACGTCCCGGGTGCACGACACGTATGTGCAGTGTATTAACTCAGCGGGCATGAGGGGCTCTAGAGGACTCTCTGTCTCAGGAGGGAAGGGGATCGAGGATCCAGTCTCCCCGGGGGAGGTCTCATGGCCGTGACCCAGAGCCTGGGCACAGGTGTGGAAGCAGCACGGAGGAGGGGGTGTGTGGGGGGGCAGCAGGAAGGCTCCCCAGAAGCAGTGGCGTTTCTGAGGCTTTGGGGGAGGAGCTGGGGAGGGCACTCCAAGCCCAGGGAACAGGCTGGGGTGTGCGAGCAGCTCAGAACCCCAAAAGCTGCCTTCAGAAAGCCTGCCTGGCTCTCTGAGGTCTACAGGAGGCTGAGGCGGGTGGAAGGAAACCTGAGATCCTTCGCTTCGCTGGTTCTCGATAAAGAGGTGAAAGGGTCATGTACCGACCAGAAGGGAGGCAACCTTCGGCCCTGAGTAAGGAAGTTCCTTCTGACCCTGAGCTCTCCCTGCCCGTTTCCCCACACCCCCTCTCTCCCGGGCGCTTCCACAGCTCTCTCTACGTCAGTGGTTCTCAACCTTCCTAAAGCCGCGACCCAAGCATACAGTTCCTCATGTGGTGGTGACCCCCAACCATGAAATGTTGCTACTGTGATGCATCGTGATGTAAATATCTGCATTTTCCGATGGTCTTAGGCGACCCCTGTGAAAGGGTCGTTCGACCCCCAAAGGGGTCGTGACCCACAGTCCACCCTTCTCAGCAGCACTGATCCCCCCGAGAGAAAGCGGTACCGTGCACCTGGGCACTCCCAGGGGCAGGCCCAGTGCCTGGCATCCCCCCAAGAGTCCCGCCCAGAGAGGCCTCTCCGAGTGCCACTGAGTGAAAGGAAGGGCTGGCTCGGGGAGGCAGTGAGCTCTGCTCCCGTCCCTGGCACAGTGCAGGAGGAGGCTCCATCTCGGGGCTCCCTCCTGCCCCCTCACCCCCGCCCCGTTGGCCAGGCCGGAGCAGCCGCAGGGATGTACGTGTTCCTGGGAGACTCGCGGGCGCCGCAGAGAGAGAATAAGGCCTTACCTGTGGGTCAGGAGGGTGCGCCAGCCCCGGGGCGTGGCAAAGGCTGTTGGGGTTCCCTCCGTGGGGCATGTGGCTGGGCTGTCCTGCCATCCTGCATGCCAGCTTCACAGGGGCACGGGCTGCAAGAGAAAACGAGGGCTTTCTTTAGATCTGCCTGTCCGTTCTCTCCTCCCGGCAGCCCTCCCTCGGGGGGAGGAGGTACGTTCACTGGCCCATCTCACAGGTGGGTGAGTTGAGGCGCGCGGCAGGTAAGCACCTGCCCGTGGTCTCCCGCTCAGAAGCGGCAGGGCTAGGACTCGACACCCTGTGCGACACGCTTTCCCCCCTTAATCTGTCCTGACTAGGCTGCTAGGATTGTCCCTGATGGACGGAGGGGAAACTGAGGCTCAGCAGGGAAACGTCTAAAAGGTGGCCCCAGCCAGCAAGGGGGTACCAGATCCAACCCTACTTGTGCCGGACTCCAAAGCCTCTCCAAGCCTCTTGGAAGGGGTCGTTCTACACATTTGTCCCCCAACATCAGTCCCACCCAAACCCCGGCTGGCAGCCTGGGTGGCCAGGAGCCTCAGACCCTGATCCAGACCAGCAGCAGCTGCAGGAGGGCCTGCGTCCCCCTCTTTGCTGGGCCCCGGGCACCCACCACTGGAAGGCCAAGGCCCAGGTCCTCTCAGTCCCGCTCAGGCCTCCGCGCTCCAGGGAGCCACCCTCTCAGCCTGCAGGGCTTGTCCCATCAGAGGCTCCCCGAGAGCTCGGCTGCTAGTCACCAGTTGCCATAGTGACCGCAGCAGCTGTCCCCGAGTGCCACCCTGCGCCCCGGCCTGAGCTGAAGGCCTTCTGAGTGTCACTCCCAACACCACTTCCACTCCTGGGGTCACAGGCAGCCTCCCCGCTCCCAGCAGACAGGCACCCCCGGGGCAGGGATGGAGGCTCAGACTCGCAGACGCAGAAGCAGCTGTGGGGCCGCAGGAGGACACCACCCGGCCCCGTGACCCCCCGGAGGCCCGGGGAGCAGCCTCCTCCTCGGAGGACAGACTCTCATTCACCCACGTGCATTTCTTCCTTTTTTAAAAAATATATATTTTATTGACTTTACAGAGAGGAAGGGAGAGGGATAGAGAGTCAGAAACATCTATCAGCTGCCTCTTGCACACCTCCTATTGGGGATGTGCCTGCAACCAAGGTCCATGCCCTTGACTGGAATCGAACCCGGGACCCTTCAGTCCACAGGCCGATGCTCTAGCCACTGAGCCAAGCCAGAGAGGGCACCCACGAGCATTTCTGCAGGACCCGCGTGTCCAGGGCCACTCCTCCGGGTCCCCCGCATGCCCAGCTCCTTCCTCACCCACCTGTCATCTGTGTTTTCGGAGAACGCGGCTCTCCGGCACGCACAGCAGATGGCAGAGAGCGAGGCCACGTGGAGCAGGCGGCAGGGCACGGGCTGCAGGTCCACACACCTCAGGCTGGCAGGGCGCCCCTCGAGGAGTCTCAAGCCCAGCCCAGCCCGGCCCGGCCGCTGCGGTCTCCCCTGTGTGACGCGGCCCATACTCAGCCAATTTTGACTTCCACACACGGCATTTTATGTGGTTCACCCTCCTGTGCACAGATAAAGGCAGGGCTCCTGCTGTCTCTCTTTTCTTATCTCCGATCAGTGTCACGGCGAGGGCACAGCGACGCGATGCCTGTGCTTCTGAGGCCTCTGTCCCCGCACACCCCCCTGCGCGGCCGGATCGGCTGGGCCTCCAGGGCCTGGGGCCCTCCCCCCCGAGCCTCCTCCTCTGCCGGGGCCACGAGGCCACTTCCTGAGATGCAGATGGGACGGCGGTCCCCTCGGCATCTGCCCAGCATCTGTGCCTTCCCCGCAGGTGACACGGTGAGCACCTGCGCACGCAAGGCCCCGGGATAAACAGATAAACACGAGCAGCTTCCCGAGGCAGCGCCGTTACTCCGGGGGGAGATGTGTGCGGCGGGAGGCCGGATACAGAGGGAGCGGAATGTAAAATGCGCATGAATTTTCAGATAAAACCCGAGGCTCCTGCAGGCTCTGCAGCTGCTCGGGGCTGCACCCCCAGACCCCTCGGGGTGACATGTTCACCGTCCTCTGCCCTTAGGGGGACCTCTGGGGAAGGTGGGAGAGCTGTCTGCAGCAGGAGCTTCTGTCTTTATCGCGGAAGCCCTGGCACGGCCCACGGAGCCTGGCTCACCTGCCCAGCTGCTCCCAGACCTCGCTGCCACGGCCCCGGCTCCCTCTCCCTCGCCCCTCCTCACACAGCCTCCGTGGCCGGCCAGCCTGGGTTGTGTCCTGACCCTGTCACCCCCCCAGCTGGGACCGTGGGCACGTCACACGGGTTAGAAACCTGGGAGGTATTTGCAAAGGTCACTCCCCCCCACCCCGGCTCATCAGAAATAGTCATGATAAGCCCACAATCCTATGCTGGCCCTGCTCCCCACACTGTCAGCCCATCTCTTTGGACCATTCTACGGAATAGCTCTCTCTCTCTTTTAAAAAAATCTATTTTATTGGTTTCTTACAGAGAGGAAAGGAGAGAGACAGTTAGAAACATGGATGAGAGAGAAACATTGATCAGCTGCCTCCCACACGCCTCCTACTGGGGATTGTGCCTGCAACCAGGATACATGCCCTTGACTGGAATAGAACCTGGGACCCTTCAGTCTGCAGGCCGACACTCTATCCACTGAGCCAAACCAGTTTTGGCAGGAATAGGGTCTCTTATTCTCCCATTTTACGGATGAGAAAACCGAAGCACAAGGAGGCTAAGGGATCTGCCCAGATCGCACGGATCATAGGCAGAGGAGCCAGGATTCAAACCCACGAAAGCATCTATGTTGCCCCAGACCTCCATGTTCTGCTCCTCGCAGCCCTTCCCAGCATCCTCTTCCTGTCTAGGGGCTCCCGCTGAACAAGAACGAGATCTGAGTGGAGTGGGCCCTGAGGGGACACTCCTCCCCACCCCTCACCCCCACCCGTGGTCCCAGGTCCTTGCCCTGTGGGATGGCACCAGCTGCTGTAGTGCTGCTGTCCGAGCGCCTTTTCTGCCAGGCCCTGGGCTGTGGTGAATTCCTGGGCATGAGAGCCTTTCTGTGCAGAACCTAATGGACGGTGCGGTGCCCGGCTGCTCGGTGAGGGGAGGGACCTCAGCCCCCCAGGGGCCAGCGAGGGCCACGCCCAGGGCAGAGGTGGGGAGGGAGGGCCAGGCAGTGAGGGCTGAGCTCCCAGCGGGCCGTCTTCCCATCATCCCTGGGCCACCGGCAGCCCCACCTGAGACAGGAACGGGGCTCAGAGGGGAGGCTCCCAGCCGTGTCTCGGGCGCACACAGAGCGGGAGGTGAACCCAGGCCGCGCTGACTCCCAAGCCCCTCCTGGGCCCGAGTCTGCAGAAAATTTTAGAGAATCTCGTTCCTTTTGGTCTGCACTTCAACAGAAACCCAACCCTTTCATCCCAGCCATTTCCTGCCAGAAACTGCCGCTGAGGGGGCTCAGTCGCAGACGGATCAAGACACAGGGACCTGGAGGGGGACGCGGAGAGCAGGGCGGGGACCGCGGCACAGGCCGCACCTCGGGTAACGCGGGAGCCGCCTCCGCCGCCGGCTCCTGCCAAGCGGCTGAACAATGAGGCGCAGGCGGCCAAGCCCCCGTCAGGGGCCAGCAATCCCTGGAATGTGCGACCGGAGCCGCAGGCCACCCGGGCGAGCGCCACCTCCCAGAGGGCCCTGCTCTGTGGGGAGCGCGGGTCCCGCATTCCCAGGTGCCGGGGCGCAGTGTGGCCGCCTGGCCTGGGCTCCGGGCGGGTGCGTGTGCGTGCGTGCGTATGTGTGCACGTGTGTGCATGTGTACATGTGTGCATGTGTGTGTGTGTGTGTGCTCGCGCACAGACCATGTCTACCAGCCTCCCAGGGACCGAGTCAGGAGGAGCCCAGGGGTTAGTTGGGATGGGGGACCTTTAAGTGCTCCGTTTCCTCATCTGGAAAATGGGGCCAAGAGTAAAACCTCTCTCTGAGGGCAACCGAGAGGCTTACACATGCCAACAGACATGAGCGCCACAGAACAGAGCCTGGCACACGCACCGGCCTCCGAGGCTCTAGCTGCTCCCCTGGTCGCCAGTGCTGACCGTGGGGCAACGGGGCGTGATCGCCTCCAGGTGCCAGGCGGGAGCGGGGGCTCAGAGACGACGGCACGGTCTTGCCCGGGTCACACAGCGGGAGAGGCGGAGCAGGGCCGTTGGACCCCAGGGCAGGCTCTGCCTCCTGCACGGCGCGGCCTCTCTGAGACGCCTCTGGAGCAAACACCGTCATCACCGAGGCCGGTGGTCGGCAAACTCCTTAGTCCACAGAGCCAGCTAGCAACAGCATGACGACTGCCATTCTTTGAGCGCCGAAAACCGACTTCTGCGCACGGGCCTCGAAGCTTCAGTCGCACTGTATGTGCGCGCCTGCACGTGGCGTTTTGTGGGAGAGCCACACTCCAGGGCCCAAAGAGCCGCGTGTGGCTCGAGAGCCACAGTTTGCTGACCACTGACCTTGGCGGCCATCTCTGCCAAGCCCCTGACAGCTCCTCCCGCCCTGGCCTGGGACACGGCTCTTACTCCTGCGGGGGACGCGGGGACGCGGGGACGCGGGTTTGAGCCGGACGCTTCCTGGAAGGGATCGGCTCCCGCTGGGCAGGGCTCGGGGGTCGCCCAAGCGGCCTCTCTGACTAAGCTGCCGTCAGGCTTTGGCCTCCCAGTTTCTGGAAACTTCAGCCAGGGAAAGCCAGTCCCTCCTTGGCGCCTGCCAAATGCCACGCCTCCTGGAAGCGGTGGCTGCCTGGGGCCCGAACCCTCCCAGGGCCGGATGGCCCAAGGCACCAAGAAGGCTCAGGCCCAGGACCGGGCTGGGGCAGGGTGGGGGACATGTGCATCATGGCGGGGGGGGGGGGGAGGGGGGTTGTAGGGCTTCTAGAAGCACATTCTTTACCATGTGGGTGCAAGCGTTTGTCACTTTGCTCCCAAGTCCCCGCCTTTCCCGCTAGTGTGTGTGCTGGGGGTCAGGGTTCATCGGCGACCTCGGGGCTGAGCCCAGCCAGTGCTCAGTGCACCCGCTCAGGCAGGGGCGCCACTGCCCTTGTTTGGGGGTGAGGGTGGTGAAGGCTGGCAGGTCTGCCCCGCCCCCGGGAGAACCACACCGACGTCCTGGCGGCTCGGCCTCGGCTGCTGCTGGACCCCGCGCTGCTTTCTGGGAGGGAGGCCGCTTCTCCGTCCTTCCTCCGGCTCCTGAGCAGCGTCAGGGGCTGTTTTCCCAGAGCCGGACACCCCCTCCTGCTGCACACCCTCCCCCCCACGCACGCAGTTTCTTTCCCCCGAACGGGGGACCCAACCCCAGTGCGCGCCCCTGCGGCTGCTTCCCCGTGAGCAGTGGGCTCCCGGCAGCCAGTGCCGAGGAAGGATGCCCACTGCCTGGGGCCCGTGCCAGCTGGGGGAGGGTGGGACCGCTGGCCCACACTGCCCCACGTCCCCCTCCGCGGGGGCGATCGACGGCCCCGCGAGGAGACAGGTGGCTCCAGCTGGGTCCCGGGCGGTGCCAAGGCCAGGCCGGCTTCAGCATCAGCCCACACCCTGGCCAAGCAGCCCCCTGAGCTCAGGGACCTGGGATCTTCCCAGCAGCCATCGCCCCCATCGTGCAGATGCGAAAACGGAGGCTCCAGGGAGTCCCAGGCGGCTCTTACCTACATGACGCACATGGAAGGGAACGGAGGGGCCCCTGGCCGCACCGCAGGCCACAGCGGGGAGTAACCCTTGAAACCAGGTCTGCCTGGTGCCCCCAGTTCACACGGCCTGGGAAGAGAGCGTGCATGGAGGGGTGAGTTGTGGCTCTGGCTGGCCCTCCACTCCCCCACCCCCCACTCCCGCTCGGTCTCCCCGCTCCTCTGATCTTGGGACAAGCAGCCGTTGCCCATTCATCACTTGACAGGAAGCAGCCAGCTCTCAGGCCAGAGTCCTGGGGGCCTGGGAGCTGTAGGGGAGCAGCCACAGCTGGTGTCTGGTTTCCTGAGCGGTCCCCTCGGCCCCCACCCCCAAAACCACGCTTGCTGCTCAGATTCCTGGGCCCCGTAACCAGCAGGAGCCCGGCTTCTCTCAGACGGGGGGGCCACAGGCAGCAGCCCCTGCACAGAGGTCCCCTCCGGCTCTGCGGGCCCAGGTGAGGGGCGACGCCCACCCGGGCCACGGCCTTTCTTCCCGCTCCGCTCATGTCCCCGGCACCCTCAGCTCGCCTCTCCTCACCCGTCACCCACCCCCGCCCTCTCTCTCCGGAGCTCCAGACCCCAACCACAGAGCCACCGGCACCAAAGACTCCGCCGGCCCAAACTGGGTTTTCTGCCTGACCTTCCCACGTCCCCGTCTTAGCAACGGGCCACCCGTCTGCCCAGGGGTCTGGCAGGAAAACCCCGCCTCGCTCCACCCCACACTCACCCTCCCTCGGCCCACAGCTGGATTTCACCCCGTTCTGCCGACTCTTTCCCCCAATGAGTCTGCACCCACCCACCGGCCTGGCCCCCTCTCAGCGGCTCCCTCCTGCCGGGGGGCCCCACTACTTCCAGGCCCCCAGGGGCAGGCCCCCCTCGAGCACACAGATCCCGACCCGCTGACCACCACCCCAAGCTCCCCCGGGGTGTCCCACTGAGAAGGCGTTGCCAGCTCTGCCCCGCAGGTCGGGGCCTGCCTCCTGCCTTCCCCAGCTCCCACCCGTCCCCCTGAGGAAGATGACCCGTGCGTGAGCCTGTCTCTGTGCCAGTGAGTGACACGCAGCACCTCAGACCTTCCCGCCACCACCTCCCGACGCCTCGCTCCACACCCACGAGGAAACGGAGGTGCAGAGGCGGCAGGTGACTCGCCAAACGCGTGCAGCTGGCAAAAGGCATGCCCTGTTTGCACCCAGACCCCGCGTTCACAAAGTCTGACGTTCAATCCCACGTGTGTGGGGTGATCCTTCCAGACGCCCATGGAGCTGGGGTATCTCACTCTGCGGGGAGCACCAGACCCCTCAGACAGGCTCGCCCTCCCCAGGAGCCCTGCCCTCCGGGGAAAGGGCCGGGGTCTTTCCTCCAGGCCTCGCAGGCTCTGCTGCTCCCTGTCTGACATGAACGGTCTCCGGGCAAACCTGGCTCCTCCTGCGTGGCCCGACCTGGGCACTTCTTCCAGGCAGCCCTCCTGGACCCCCCCCCCCCCCCCGTGATGCCTGCCTCTACCTCCCTGGTGCCTGTGCTGTCACCGACTGCTCCATGTTTTCCTTGAGGGCAGAGACCCCAACACTCACCCCCAGGCCCCAGCGGGCTGCAGAGGGAGGACCACACACAGCAACCCCGGGGGAAGTCAGGAGGAAGCAGCCGGGGAGGCAGCCCCAGGGCCCCGGGATAGCACCCATAATCCCCCCCAGAAGCCTCTCCCCGGGACAAGTTCGTGAGCCCCTGGTCTCCCCTAATTTCCCCCCCTGCCCCGTTTTGGGGTTTGAGGAACCGGCTGGACCTGCAGAGAGAAAGTTCTGTGGAGAGCTCACCGCAGCCAACGCCCACCCCGAGGCAGCACTGCTCCCTCTGCTTCCCCTGTGACCCCAGGAGCTCTGCCGGGGCCGAGGACCCCTCAGGGTGACAGCCCCTCCCTCCACACCGGCGTGGTGGCAAAGGCCAGATTCGGCTGGCGGCGCTGGCCCGGTGGCCGCCAAGGCTGAGTGCTCTGTCAGCCAGGCTCCCAGGGTCCCCCGGGCCTGACCCTCTGCTCCTTGCTGGGCACACCCTCCCGTAGCCCCAGGCGGCAGGAAAGGGGGAGGGGTTCCCCCAGCAGGAGGCAGGAGGAAGGCAGGTACCTTGCAAAGCGGCTCCTGAGAGGCTCGGGGACGCTCTGCTCGGCTGGGGCGGAGGGTGGCCTTTGGGGACCAGGGCGGGTGGAGGCAGAGGGGCCGGCCCTGTGTGGATGGGACTTCCCCTGCCGGAGACTCCGTGCCCGGCCCCGGCCGAGAGGAAACCCCCATCGCACGCCGTGCCCAAAATAGCGCCGGCTGCCACCTCTGTGGCGAATGGAAGTGGTCGGAGCGGCCAGGGCGTCCGATGCTCGGCAGGGGCTGGTCCGTGGCAGCGACACCGGACCGTCTGGGCCTCAGCCAGTGGGCTGGTCCACCACCAATGTCCACTCTGGGACCGGCACGTCCTACTCCCCCACTTTACCCACCGGGAAACTGAGGCAGAAAGCAAGAGACCTGCCTTCTGGGCCACTGGGCCAGGACCCCACCTCCTCAACCCACTCCACCACGCCCACACGGTGAGGAAGGCTCAGCACCCCCGGCTCTGTCAACCCCTTCCCCCCAACTGCAACTCTGAACAGAGGCGGCAGCCCCAGGACTAACCCAACCCGGGCTCTGGGAGCAGAGAGGGGTCCTTCTCTCGTCCCTGGGAGGAACCCCCCCACCCTCCACTGGGGCCCAGCAAACGCTAAGCAGCACGAACCTGCTTGCTGTCCCTTTAAAAGCTTAACCTCCTCTCTCTTTTGTGGACTTCACCTCCTCTCTCTTCCACTGCCGGAGAGGCAAGCGCCTTGATGGACAGCGGTCCTGGGTTCAAGACCTGGGTCTGCCACGTCTCAGCTGTGTGTGCCCCGTGTCCTCAAGGGTAAAACAGGGACAAGGATAGTGTGCATCACCCCCGGCTGCTGGCAGGTGCCTGGCTTGATGGGACCCCAAAGTGCTGAGCCTCAGGCTGGCGCCCAACAGACACACGATGCACGGGCCCAGGCTGGGCCGTGCTGACTCTCAGAGGACACAGGGGGGAGCCCTGGCTCTCACAGGGCCCGCAGAGAGAGCCGTGGGGCACAGGGACAGCCACCCACGAGCCAGGACAGAGCAGGGGAGTGACTGACATCACACGTGTGTGCGCGTGAGGGCACAGAGGTTAGCCAGAGCCTCCCGGGCGAGGACTGAGGGCGCTCGGTCTGGCCGGGCAAGGCCACGGACAGCGTCTCGCAGCAGGTGGCGTGTGAGATGGCTTAGAGGGATGGGCAGGGCTCTGGGGGAGGACCGGGTGGATCAAAGGCGCGGAGGCTGTGCACCTGCCGGCAGGTGGGAGGAATCGGGGCCAGCTCCAGGCCGGCCCAGCCCCCCACTCCTTCTGAGCAAGCCACCGCCTCTGGGGCTCAACCGCTGGGACCGGCCCAGGCAGAGGGCAGCTGAGGCCCAGGAGGACATCAGAGCTGGCACCAGGGCTGGGCCACCAGCCAGCACACCCTCTCCTCCGGCCGGCCCAACTGTTGGGGTACGCCAGGTGCCAGCCAGCGGCTTGCAGGGAGCCCCCCTCTCCCCCCACCACTGAGGCCCTGGTGAGGGTGGCACGCCTCAGGGACTGTCCTCCACGACCCAGCTCCGTGGGCAGGACCCACCGCGACTCACAGAGGAGGCTCCAGGTGGGCACTTTCCGCCGGAACCGTTTTCGTTTGCTCCCGGCCTCCCGTCTGCTGGGCGGAGCTGCGCCTCCGAGCGCGCAGGGAAAGTGCAGACTCACACCCTGTGAACCCGCTCCGCGCGGCCTTCCTCTTCCGCCTGGGCCGGAGGCGGCCAGAGCCTTCCGCAAGCCTGCCTCAGCTCTGGCTAACCTCTGTGCCCTCGCGCGCACACACGTGTGATGTCAGTCACTCCCCGCCCGTTGACCTGGGCCACAGGAGACAGGGCGGAGCTGTGCCCAGGGGCACAGACGGCACCCAGTCTCCTCCGTTGGTGGCCAGACGCGCACACAGGGCCTCCAGAGTCCCTGGGAGCCTCCACCCCACCCCCAGGCGGCTGAGCGAGGCTCCGTCTGAGGACACAGTGTCCCCTCTGTCCAGCGCTGCCACCCCATGAGGAGTCAGTGATTTCTGCTCCCAGCCACAGGGCGTGTGGCAGGATGGCTGGGGCTTCAGGGGGTCTGGGGCTCTCATAGAGCTGCATGGTGTGGGGAAAGTCACCGGCTACCCCTGGGCCTCAGTTTCCCCACCCACAACACGGGTGGACCAGGCTCCCTGGTGCCGAAGGGCCCTTCCCGGGCTGACGTTTCTTTGTGCTGCTGACGGGAGGACATGCCATTCGCTGGTGGCTGTGGAACGGGGCTCTGGCATCCTGACACTTCTGGACACTGAGGCTCTGGGGTCATGTGACAGCTGGAGAGAGGCAGAGCCTGGGGGGAATGCAGGCCTGAGTCCCCGCTCCCCGGGAAGCCCTGTACATGGGCTCCCGCCCTCAGGAAGGAACCAGATTGGTAGTTGTGGTGAGGACCAGGTCACAGCGCTTAACTGTGTTGCGGAATCAAAGGAGGGGCCGTTGATTCCAATGTGGGTCAATCAAGGGGGGCTGCAGGGAGGAGGTGGTGTTTGATCTGGGACCAGAGGGCCAGGTAGTGAGGAGACAGAGAGGCAGCCCAGCACTTGCTCTGGATTCTACAAGCCCCAAGTTCAAATCCTACGCTGCCTCTGTCCAGCCACGAGAGCTCCGGCCAGGCCTATGGTCACCTCTCTTTGCAGCTTCCCGCTCTGCAAACAGGGGGGCCTGAAGGAGCCACCTCACGGGGTGGTTATGAGGCCTGAGAACATGCAGACAAAATGCCAGCCCAGGACCATCAGGGCCTAGGTATACACAAGAGCTCGATAAATATGGCTGCTGCAACTATTATGATTACTATCCTATCTATATAATAAAAGCCCACTGCTTGCTATGACATGCACGGACCACCAGGGGGCGGCGCAGAACACGGCGGGTGTTGGTGACGTGGGACTGGCAGCGGGTGGCAGTGGAGGCTCGGCCGCCTCAATGGGCCCCGAGGAAAGTGGGACCTCCGTGGGGTGGTGGAGCAGGTGAGCGGGCGGTACCAGGCCCAGGTGGGTACGAGCGGGGGCTCAACTGCCCTGCTGATCGCCCCACAGATGACAACCAGCAGCAGGGAGTGGGGGAGGGAGTAGGGGGCTGGTGGCACGGCTCCAATCAATCATCCCCCAGCCCCAATCTATCCCCCCCAGACAGGATGGTGGAGCAGGTGAGGGGGAGTGCCAGGAAGGGCTGCGAGGCTGGGGGTACAAGCTGGGGCCAGATCCCTCAGGCCACCCCGAGGGACCCCCCCCCATGCACAAATTCGTGCACCAGGCCTCCAGCCATCATTATAAAAAACAGTGCTCATTTAACATCCACATCCTTGCGACAGACACAGCTGACAACCCGCTCAGCAAACCAAATGTCACAGTAAGTCTGGTCCTCATTCTCTAGGGGACCCCCGTCTCGTGGCCCTCCAGGCCGTTGGGTCTGTGCACGGGGCAGGCGGTGGGGTCCCCCCGAGGAACCCCCTTTAGGCGGGGGCTGGGAGAGGCCACGCCGGCGCCTGCCGGCTCCTCCCGGAAGCTGGGGAGTGATGGCGGAGCATTTCACAAAGTCACCGGGACGACGAACCTCAGCCGTCTTCCCCTCCCCCCACGGTCTCAACAACATAAATCTTGGCCCCTGGCTGGTGAGAGACCCTATATATTTACTTGACGACGGTGCCTCATGATCACGGGGCCCGTGTTTCCGGCAGGCAGCGTGTGGCGGGGATGACAGTGGTCCTCGGAGACCCACTATTTCCCGGCGACTTTTATTGTCCCTTATATCCCAGCGTTTACAGGGCTCTGCTCCCGGCCTGGCAGGAATATCGCACACAGCGGGGCCCGCAGACCTTAATGTTCCACCCGAGGGGCTGGGGACCCGTCTTGGGGTCCCGCCCAGCCTTCCCAAGGCTTTGTGTGGTACCGAGACCCCAGGGAGCGCCGGGAGCGCTGGTGGGAGAGGCCTGGCTGCCGGAAACCTGGCCCGGCGGGAATATTTGCACCACGGAAACCGGCAGATGCTACAAACGAGAGCTTTGTACAGATGTCTCCCCGCGCCTGCCCCTCTGCCGGGAACTGTGTGTCAGCCGCTTCCCAGCACATACCCTGGGAGAGGGGACCCGAGGACCCTCTGAGCACCTGGAGGACACGTGGACTTCAGAGTGAGAGGTGGAACCGACCTCCTCAGCCACTTGCTGTGTGGCCTGAGGGAGGTAACGGCACTGTCTGACGCTCAGCTTTCCTATCGGTAAAAGGGGGACACGCCTGCACGGCTGGGGCTGCTGGGAGATTATGGGATCTTATGGAAAGTTCGCTGGGTGATGCCTGGTCAGTAGCAGGTGCTTAATAAATGACAACTATTTTCATTCATTCATTCAACACTCACTGAGCACTGAGTCTGTACCAGAGATGGCCCAGGCTCTGGGTGACTACGGTACCAAGATGCCCCAGGACAGTGGTTGGCAAACTTATTAGTCAACAGAGCCAAATAGCAATAGTAAAACAATTGAAATTTTCTTGGAGAGCCAATTTTCTTAAACTTAAACATCTTCTAATGCAACTTCTTTAAAACAGACTCGCCCAGGCCGTGGTGTTTTGTGGAAGAGCCACACTCAAGAGGCCAAAGAGCCATGTGTGGCTCTCGAGCCTCAGTTTGCCGACCACGGCCCCAGGGGAAGACAAATATCAGATTCTTCCCATCCGAACAGTTCTTAGCTCTTGATCACCTGCAGAGGCATTTTACCCTCCGCATCTTCTGAGGCCTCATGACAAGTCTGAGGTGGGAAGAGCAGGAAATAAGCTCAGGGTTGAGACGAGGAAATGGGGTTCAGGGTGGGTATGAGTTGCCCTAGGCCCACACAGGCGGGTGGCGGGCCCCCACGGCATCCATCTCTGAATTTCCAGGCCCAGCCTCGTGGGCAGCAGGAAGAGGGGAAGGAGCCGGGCAGGGCTCAGCCACCCATTGCACAGGGGAGGGGACTGAAGCTCCGAGAGCCGGGGTTCCTAGCAAGGCTGGCAGCCCCGGAGCTGGGGGCGGGGTGCCCGGCAGCGAGCAGGAAACCACCAAGCCCCCCGGGAGGCCCGCAGAGGGGTCGTCTCTGGCCAGCTCAGCCTCAGCTGGAACGGGAGAGCGAGCGAGGCGGGTGTCGCCGACTCCGATGACTCAGATAACCTTTGAAACCGGGAGGCGGGCGGAAGCGGGCAGCATTTCTGGTGGGTTTCACCCCACTTCCTAGAAGGATGCGTCACCCGCTCTCGTTGAGTCAGCGCTCACCCGCGTCCCGGTGGCACCTCTCTGCAGGTGGGGGCCACCCGTCTGTCAAGGGGGCACCCTCTCATTTCACAGACGGGGAGCTCGAGGCCCGGACGGGAGGAGGGTGGCTCGGGGACACACAGCAGCACCTCGGTGTGTCAAAGGCTGGTTTTTCTATTTGGGGAGGAAGGAGAGGAGAGACCCTCTAGGGCAGTGGTTCTCAACCTGTGGGTTAGCAACCCCTTTGGAGGTTGAACGACCCTTTCACAGGGATCCCCTAATACCATCAGAAAGCACTTATTTCCCATGGTCTTAGGAACCAACACACGGCTCCTCAGTGTATCAAAATGTAGCAATGTAGTTTACTGTTGTCATAGGAAGACTGTTACCCATGCTACACCATGATTCAAGACAAAATTTCATTTATTTATAACTAGAAATAAAAATTTCACAATATACAATTACATATTGTTTTTGTGATTAATCACTATGCTTTAATTATGTTCAATTTGTAACAATGAAAATACCTCCTGCATATCAGATATTTACATTACAGTTCATAACAGTAGCAAGATTACAGCTATGAAGTAGCAACAGAAATAATTTTATGGTTGGGGGTCACCACCTCATGAGGAGCTGTCTTAAAGGGTCGCGGCATTAGGAAGGTTGAGAACTGCTGCTCTAGAGCTTTAAATGAAGAAAAAAAAGGGGAAGAAAAAGAAGAAAAGAAAAGAAAAGAAAAGAAAAAAAAAGAACTAGCAGCTGAATAGTGCTGCAACAAGGCCCCTGGCCAGACCAGAGATGTTTCTGAAATTCTGGGCAGTCTGAATTCTTGCCGGCGGAAGGGTCACGAGATTTCCTTTGCAAAAGGCAGAGCAGAAAGCGTCTGACTGAGGAGAAGGCGGCGGGTGGGGGAGGTGTCCACGGGACTGGAAGTCATGAGTGTGAGCCTGGCTGCCCCAGTGACTTTCTGGGGGACCACGGACCAGTCCTTTGGCCTTTCAGGGCCTCAGTGTGTCCTTTTTTATTTACTGCCCGTCCATTCCTGTTCTAACGCACTTAAGTGCTATTAACCTACCGCGCCCCCACCCCATCGTACACGAACTCCATTTCACAGATGGGAAAACCGAGGCAGAAGGAGGCCAGGCACGCTGCCCAGTGCAGGAGGAGGAACTGGGCTTGGAAGCCAGGCCGTGTGGTTCAGACTCGGGCTCCCAACGCCAGGCCCCTCGGCCTCCAGCCTGCGGCAGGCGGGTCCCTGGTCCCGGGTGGCCTTCGTGTCTCGGGGGCTCGGCATCAGTGGGATGGCGGCCGGCAGGCCTGTTTCTGGAGACACAGCCCGTCCTCCTCCACGTTGGCTGCGCCTCCACGCTGCTGCCCTTGCCTCGAACGGATGCCTTCGGTTTGCTCGGTGGCCGTGACAACTGCAGCCCGGGGGACCCTCGGGAGGCGGCCAGCTCACGGCATCCCTGGGCCCACTCTGGGAGCCTTGCTGGGAGCCGGAGGTCGGTCGGAGCAGCGATGCGTGGCCCCGCTCCGCTGTCCGTTTTGGAGCTGTAACCCAGGCCGCCTCCGGGACTGCGGGAGGGAGGCGGCCCTTCAGGCGTCCAAGACAGAGACAAAGAGACGTCTATTCACAGCCAGACAGGCCGCTCTGCGGAAGAGACGCGACCAGAAGGCAACGTACAGGCCAGCTGTGCGGGGGAGCCCCTGGCCGCCCGACCTGGGACGGCTCGAGTGGAAGGTTCAAAGGAAGAGGCGGGAGGGTGCTCACCACCCCTAGACAATATGCCTGGATGCTCGACCGGGACGTTCCTGACGCAACGCGGCTCTGACCCCAAACCTGGGCTGCTCTTCCAGAGCGAAACCCTCCCGGCAGCAGACTTTTGGCTTCAACACACAGGCGCCCGATCGGCTCCCCTCCCATCTCTCCAGGAAGGCGTACGCACGCTCAGGGGAACAGCCCCAAGCGCGTGCCTCCACCCCAGGCCATGCCCTGCCCCGGGGTCCACCTGCCACTCCCTCGAGGTGGGTGTGACCATCTCCATTTTGCAGATGAGGAAACTGAGGCTCAGCGGTGCACATCTGGC
>PVJN01020266.1:0-36220 GCA_004026805.1 Lasiurus borealis | reverse complement strand
CTGCGTGAGCTCCACCAGCGCGGCGTCATCTGGAGGACACGCGGGCGGAGGGAGGGGGGAGTCAGGGAGCCACCTGGGTGAGGGGCCCCCTGGGGCGGGAGGGCTCGCTGGCGGCTGGGAACCCAGACCGGCCTCGTCCGGGCGGGAGACACTGAAAACGTGAGAGCACAGAGAGGTGCTTCCCCCCGGCCCAGCCCCCGAGACGTCGCTCTGCACACAGACCACGGTTCGCGACGCTGAGAACCATCGCCCGCTCTGCAGCGCGCAGCCTCCAGCCACGGGCACTCGGGTCCCAAACACTTAGCCGGGACCCGTGACTTCACCAGTGCCCCCTCCTGACCACCTGGCCACAGCCTTCCAAGGCCCAGAGCCGCCTGAGGAAGTACTGCGTGTTCATTACATGCGTGTGTCCTATGTAAACGCAGGACAGGAGGCTGGGCAGCCCTCAGCCCGATGCTCCAGTCTTCATTCCAAGAGGCACCGGGCCCTGGTCAGATTGGCTCAATGGATAGAGCGCCAGCCTGCGGACTGCGGGGTCCCAGGTTCGACTCCAGGTCAGGGCACGTACCTCAGTTGTGGCTCGATTCCCAGTGGGAAGTGAGCAGAAGGCAGACAATCAATGATTCTCTCTGATCATTGATGTTTCTATCTCTCTCCCTCTCCCTTCCTCTCTGAAATCAATAAAAACATATTTTAAAAAATGATTCAAGAGTCAACTATACTATATAATCTAGGGATGTGCAGTTCAATCCACATGCCTTTCAGTCAATGGTGATATCATGATGCTATGTTGATATCATTAATTACGTGTGTGTGTATAAATGTAATATATGAAATATATAACAATATAATGTTATAAAAAATAACAACAGACCAGTAACTTGGCACAGATACTGAACATGCCTCTTAGAGGACTGAATCAGAAAAGCTTTGGAGAAGAAAAAAAAAAATCAAATGTGAGATCAGTGCAGAGCTGTGGCCATTTGAATACCCAGGGGATTATTAGAACCCGGGGTGTGAAAGGGGCACCAGAACTTGTGAAACACAAATCGCCGGAGGAAACCACGTGGCGGCGGCAGGCACCTCCCAGAGCCCCGTGCCCGTCGCTGGACCGCGGCCTCACAGAGACGCTGAGCGAAGAGCTCCCGGGCCAAGGCTGTCGGAAAGGAAAGGCCAGTACCTCGGTAGGTCGGGTGCTGCTTCTTTTTGGGGAGCGCAGGTGACTTGCTGGGCGGGGCCGCTGTGGAGCTGGGGGCGTCGGGAAGGTCGTCCCCGCCCAGCTCGCCGTCCGAGACCACCGGCTGGCCCAGCTCGTCCAAATCGTCTTCGTCCTCTTCCAGAATATCCCCTGGGAGCGAGGGAGCCACAGACCATTAGGGTGGAAGGCGGCCACTTTCAGGGGGGCCTGTCTCGGCTCCAGGGCTGACAGCTGGTGTCAGGACCTGGCGCACACGTGACCCCAAGGACAGGACCCAAATCCCATTCATGCCTGGGATGGGGACCAGACTGAAGCCCTGATCCTCAAAGCCACTGCTTTCCCGGGACGTTTTGATGTCTCGGGTCCTGGCTGCTGCCCACCCACCCCATCACTGGGACCATCTGCCCTGGAGCCCCTGCGTCCGTACGTCAGTCCCTCTGTCCAAAGCAGAGTCTGGGAAGGGCTCCCTCCTGGCAGCCCCCGCCCATCGCAGGGAGCACGGCCTCCCGCCCGCCCCCGCCCGGCCCGCCAGGCCCTCACCCTCAGACTCGTAGTCGGAGCTGGTGAGGTCGAAGCCCTCCTCCAGCAGGCACGAGTTGGCGGTGGGCGACACGGGCGCCAGGCTCTCCCGCTTCCGCAGCAGCTCCGCCTGCAGGCCTCTCAGCCAGTCCTTGGTCTTCGGCCGGATCTGCACGGCCCGGCCTTTCACCTGCGGGGACAGCGCCCGGCGTGAGCGCATCCCGCCCAGCCCGCCGGCCCGGCGCTTCCAGGGCAGACGCACCTGCCCGCCGGCAAGTACAGCTGGGCCTGAGCAGAAGGCAGACCATCGCCTTCAGCTTCTCTTTCCGCGTGAGTTTCATATATTTTAGTTTTTATAAATTTTTTTAAGGGGAGAGCGTGAACGCAGTCCCCCGCGGCCACAGATCATGCAGTCGCGTTTCCCGCGTCTGGGGAAATCACAGGGGTCAGCACAGCCGGATGCAATGGACAAGCTTCGCCCTGGGAAAACCACCTCCGTGATCATGGCGTCTCCCCTGCCAGGTAATATTCCGCCTGAATTTTAAATCGGCAAAATAGAAAACGCCTGGGCTGCCTGTTCCAGCACGCAGGCTCTGAGAGGGAGGACCTCTTCCTGCCACGGGCCACTGGCTACTTATCACGTCGTCTGCAGACCAGGCAAACGACCAACTGAAAACCAGCCTGTCTGTGGCCCACGTTCAATGAACTTTCCTCTAACGCTGCCGGGGCAGGGGCAGGGCCAGGCCAAAGGGCTTCTGGTTATCCGGCCCTCGGGCCAGGCGTTCCCCACCCCTGCTCTCAAGAGAGAGACAGCAACGCTCCCAGCCCAGTGGTTCTCCACCTTCCTAAGGCCGCGACCCTTTAAGACAGCTCTTCATGGGGTGGTGACCCCCACCCATAACATTATTTCCGTTGCTACTTCATCACTGTAAGTTTGCTACTGTTATGAACTGTCATGTAAATATCTGATATGCAGGATGTATTTTCGTTGTTACAAATTGAACATCATTAAAGCATAGAGATTAATTACAAAAACAATATGTAATTATATGTGGTGAAATATTTATTTCTAATGACAAATAAATGAAATTTTGTCTTGAATCGTGGTGCAGCATGGGCAACAGTCTTCCTAGGACAACAGTAAACGACATGGCTACACTTTGCTACACCGAGGAGCGGTGTGTTGGTTCCTAAGACCACGGGAAATAGGTGTTTTCCAATAGTCTTAGGCGACCCCTGTGAAAGGGTCGTTCCACCCCCAAAGGGGTCGCGGCCCACAGGTTGAGAACCGCTGCTCCCAGACGGGGGTGTGAGCACAGAGAGACCCAGGGACCTGTTCTCCCCCCCAAATTCTGCAAGCAGCCCGGGCTGGACCTCAGACGCCTCCGCAGCGGCACCAGGAGGAGAGGCCCGGTGAGGGTGCTGGCCTCTGCCCTCACACAGAGCTGACACCTCCGGACACAGTGAGGGGAGGGAGGGCCCGGTGACCCTGAGCACGCACGGGACCACCTGACTCACCTTCATGCCGTCCACGTCGAGCACGCTGAGCGCCGAGTGACTGTCTGCAAACGTCACCAGCATCTGCCCTTGGTTGATCCTGGGAGAGAGGAAACGGTCCGGTCAACCCCGAGGGGCCCGGCAGCTCCCCCCGGGCCTGGACGTCACCCCCGTGGATGCCCGCCGGGCAGGGCAGGGCAGGGCGGGCGGCGGTCACCTGACGAGGACGATGGTCCCGTAGTTCTCCAGCGTCTGCATGAGCTCGGCGCGCACGTCCTCGGGGAACTCGAGCGCCTCCTCGGACGTGGGCGACTGCAGGTTGACGACCACGGTGGCATCCAGGGGGCCCTGGAACGAGGACACTTCCCGGAACACCCGCTCCCGCGCCCCCACGTCGACTTCCTGGACCTCCACCTCCACGATGGCCAGCACGGGTCTGAGGGACATGGAGGGGGACAGGCAGGGTTAGCCGGGGTGTGCCAGCCGTGCCCCCCGTCCCCACAGCTCCTCCTGTGACCGGACACCGCCCGCGGCCTGGGCAGCCCCAGAGCTGTGTCCTGGGGTCCCCGTCTCCCCGGGGTCCCGGCAGCGGGGACCGCACCTGTGATCAGACGCCTGCAGCTCGGCCCGGCCGTAGTACTTGAGGGACCCGGGCGACCAGGAGTGTCGGACCTTGGTGTCGGCCTCGAGGTCGTTGTCCAGAAGGTTGAGTTCTCCAGCTGCTCGCGGGAGGCCCATCCAGAGACCCACAGAAAACACAGCGTGGTGTCAGCACACACGGGTGCCAGGCACAGAGCGGGCACCGCGGGGACGGACCGCGCCCACCTCAGACTCGTGCGCTCTCGCCCTGGGACCTGGGGTCGAGAACCTCTCCCATGTGGACTGTCCAAGACAGTGAGCCACCCCACCCGCACCTCCCCCGAGTGGGCGCGGTGAGGGGTGGGGACACGGGTCTGCAGCCCGCCGCCAGCAGGAGATGCCAGGCCGAGGCTGGGGATGCCTGGCCGCTCGGTGCCCTGGGGCCACCAGGTGCCCAAACAGATCTAAACTAAATGCCTCTTTCCGTCTGCGGATGCGACTTCCAGGCTTGGAAATCTCAGCAAATGTCTCAGCAGAGAAGTTCTGGTGTTTATGTCCCGGTTTACAGATGATCCAATTTTATTTTATCTTATTATTTTTTGAACATTTCACTGATTTGAAAATAATTTCAAAATTATATGAAAGTTCAATACATCCTTTTCCCAGGTTCCATTCTGCTCCATTTGCTTTTTTTTTTTTTAATTATCCTTATTGTTGGAAGTATTATAGATGTCCCCCCTTTCTTTCCCATTGACCCCTTCCACCCCACACCCGCTCCTCCCAGGTCTTCACTGCACTATTGTCTTTGTCTGTGGCTACACTTATCCTAATATATAAAAACCCTGGGTTGTAACGACCAGTAACGACCAGAGGCTGACCAATTGGAAGTCAGTGCTGGCCCCACACCCAAGCAAGTGGTAAGGGGCAATTAGGCAGGCAGGGAGAGGGGTTAGGGATGATCAGGTAGGCAGACCAGCAGTTAGGGGTGATTAGGTAGGCAGGCAAGCAGTTAGGGGAGATCAGGTAGGCAGGCCAGTGGTTAGGGGTGATCAGGCAGGCAGATGGCCCCTCCCCGGGCTGGCCCTGCCCCCAAGCAAGTGGTTAGAAGCAAACAGGAAGGCAGGCAGAGTGGTTAGGGGTGATCAGGTAGGCAGCCCAGCTGTTAGGGGTGATCAGGTAGGTAAGTGAGCAGTTAGGAGCGATCAGGTAAGCAGACTGCCCCTCGCAGGGCTGACCCCGCCTCCCAGCAAATGCAGAGGGAGGCCCAGGCCAGCCGAGCCATTGCACCTCAGCCTGTCACCGCAGAGGGAGCCACCGGTGGCAGGAGAGGGGGCAGCACCAGACGGACGGCGAGCAGTGGCAGCGGCGGGGGTGGGGCCAGCTGCCTGCAGCCTGGGGAAGCCCCGATAGGCCCTGATCTCAGGCCGTGCCTAGGGACCCTACCCAAGGGGTCCCGGATTGTGAGAGGGTGCAGGCCGGGCTGAGGGACCTTATCCCCCAGTGCATGAATTGTGCACCGGGCCTCTAGTATGCAAAGAAGATCCCCGGTTAATCACACCCACCTACCCCGCCCCCCTTTTATCTATGTTTTAAATCAGCCGCACTTCGTAGCTGGGATCATCGGCCCAGACACACGGAAGCTCAATGACAGCAAACTATCCTTCCCATTGGGTCGGAACCCGGGCTTCCGCAGATGAGGGTCCGGTGGAGGGAGTGGCTGGGGGAGGGCAGCTGGGGGAGGGCAGGTGGTGGGGAAAGCGTGGCTTCTTTCCCGTTTCCCACGGGAAGGAAGGGGGGCGGGGTGGGGTGGGGGCAGCTGTGCTGCAGGGATGGGGAGTCGGGAGCCGGTGCTTGCAGACCGGTCTCTAGAGAGAGGACGGGGGGAGCTCCCCAAAGCACCACTTCCGGAGCGCGGGGCAGCGCGGGGCTGACTGGCGCGGAGCTGTGGGTTGTCAAGGAAATGCTAACCCGTGGGAGGCGGGATCAGTGTGACCGTCGCTCGCGGTGTGACCCTCCCCCCTCCGCTCAGAGCCCGCTCCCCGCACCTGTCCGGTCGAAGGGATGCCTCTTTCTCCACCACAGCACCCTGTCCGTCCAGGCCGGGGTGCGGCACTTGTCGCTGGTGTCGTAGGCGGCGGAGCCAACGTCGTACTTGTAGGTGGGCCCGAAGTCAATGCTGCCCTCGTGAAAGTCCTTGAAAATCTGGGGGAAGAGAAGCCGCACGCTCACCCGGGTTCCCTGCGCTCCTCCGTCACAGAACCCGCGTCACGCTGACAGATACATGTGTGTGCCTTCTAATGAGCAAAACAGTGGTGACGGTCTGTCTGCTCACCTATCTGACTCACTACCCCTGGGTGCACCCTCCCCCCGAAACCCGGCCTGTCACACGGTCTGCTCGGGGGCCCCGCAGACAGGAGAGGCACAAGGCCAGGAGGCACATCGGGGCCCAGCGATGCCACCCACACCAACCAGGTCTTAGCCGCTGTCTGTCCACTGCAGGAATGATGTGACACAGCCCAGAACGGACGCTGACTCTCCTCCTCCTCCTCCAGCTCTGGGTCCTGCCTGGGTGCCGGGCGAGGCCGGGAACGGCCGCCTGCTCAGGGCACTGGCGGGGGAGGAACCGTGTGGTGACGTTTCCACCGCCCCCCTCAGACCCCCCGCCTGGCAGGGAAAACCCTGAGGAGCATCCGCATCTCGCTGAAGGAGAGATCTACCTTCCCGTTCTCAGGCATCTTAACCAGCTGCTTCCCTCCTCCCGGCCCAGCTCCTGGAGAGCGAGCTAACAGGCACCAGAATCAGCGAACAGCGTTAGCTGGAGGAGGTATTAGGTTTGGGGGCATCGGGGGGCTAGTCAGGGTGACGTGCAGAGTTGAGGCGCTCATGGCCCCCAGAGTCGCTCAAATCTGCACGCGGGTCACGCAAGGGGAAGGCATGAGCTGTGCAGGTCCAGTCTCGGACAGAATCACAGCCCTGTCCCTGACCCCTGCGACCTTGGATGAATTAGTTGACCTCAGCCTCAGTTTTCTCGTCTACAAAATAGGTATAACAACTGATTTGTAGGAAGGCCTTGAGAACGAACCATGCAAACTGGCACGTGGAAGACATATTGGTCTCATCTGCCAGTGTCTTCACCAAAGAGAACTAGAGGTAGGCACCCCGACCCAGTGTTCTGGGCAGAGTCTGAAGGGTCCCTAGCTGGCTGAGACCGTCTGAAGTACAAAGTCCCTGCAAGGTTTGCATGCGAGTGGGAGTGGGCTGCTGAGACGGAGCCGTTGCGGTTTGACAAAAGTCGGGGACAGCACCCCCCTCCCTCCACGGAGCACAGGCTCTGACAGTGCAGAGACCCTCCTGACCCTCTGGCTCCTGCCACGGCCCCTCCGCCATGAGAGGACAGACCCAGACACAGCCCAAAAGGGGGAGGACAGGACACGTGTGCGTGAACGGATGACGACACGCATTTCCTACGGCGTCACGATCCTGTTTAATCTCCTCCGGGAACTTAACCTGCCACCGTGAGCCCGCACCTCCAGGTGCGATGCCCTATCCGAGCGGCTGCGCAAACGGCTTTAAAATCCCACTCACCTTCCCACTGGCTTTCTGCAGGTGCAGCTGGTCAAACTCCAGAAGTTTCTTCCAGTCTTGGCGCTTGACAAAATAGAAGACTTCCTCATACGTGAGGTCGATGCGGTAGTTCAAGTCGCCGCACCAGAACACGTAGTCGTGAGAAAAAATGTTCCTTCCCTAAATGGCAAAGAACATCAGAGCCGTTCAGGCCCATCTTCCAGGGACGGTGTCCCGCGCAGGCGACGAGCAGAAGCATATTTTTCAATGTTTCTTTAAAAAAGTCTCTGCGAGCCCTGATGGGTTTGGCTCAGTGGATAGAGCGTCGGCCTGCGGACTGAAAGGTCCCAGGTTCCATTTCGGTCAAGGGCATGTACCTTGGTTGCAGGCATATCCTCAGTAGGGGGCATGCAGGAGGCAGCTGATCAATGTTTCTCTCTCTTTGATGTTTCTAACTCTCTATCCCTCTCTCTTCCTCTCTGTAAAAAAACAATAAATATATATATTTTTAAAAAGTCTTCTGCAAAAGCATCTTACATTTCTCTCACCCCCAGGCCTACTGGGGAGCTTCTACAAGGCTTACTTTTTATGTTAAATAATCAGGCTTTTGAGGGGTTCGGAGAAATGTCCCCCTCTTCCCGGTGGCATGGCTGCCATCATCTGCTCTGCTGACCCCCGGATGGGCTGGCTGAGCTCCTACCTTTCTGTCCAGACCCTGAGAGCCGCCCAAATCTTCTGTGATGTGGGAATGAGGCTTAAGGAAGTGAAATTAGCCGAAACTGGCGTGGCTCAGTGGATAGAGCATCAGCCTGCGGACTGAGGGGTCCCAGGTTCGATTCCAGTCAAGAGCTTATACCTTGGTTGCAGGCACATCCCTGGTAGGGGGTGTGCAAGAGGCAGCTGATCAATGTTTCTCTCTTATCAATGTTTCTAACTCTCTATTCCTCTCCTTCTCCCTTCCTCTCTGTAAAAACTCAATAAAATATATTAAAAAAAAAAAAATAGAATGTGTCCTTCCTTCACTTCCCACACCCAGCCCAGAATGGGACCCAGGTAACAGACAGAGACTTGGCTGACAGCAGCTGCCCTGTATCTAAATCCAGCCCAGCACCAGGAATGCTCCGGGCCTACCCAAGAATGCAAATAATCCTTCCACTTATACTACAGGGTAATCTGAGATGGCTGGTAGAGTATTAAATTTGACAATAAAAGAGGAATCAAGCTTTCAGATTAATTTAAATTGGCTAATTAAAATAAGTGAATATTTAAGAAAATTTAATTGGACCGGACAAAAAGCTGTTCCTAAAGCATTAACTAAAATTTCTATCGGTAGTGCATCTCATGGTAAAATTGCTTAACATGCAATGAACCTAAAGCACTCATATATTTGTGCAAAAAAATAAAATGTAAAGTTACCAAGATTGCATGAAAACATTTACAAAAGCCCCCATTAATCAAAAAAAGGGGAGATAATAGGGCAATATCATGTAGGAAAAATATCCTGTAAGTAAATTACATCTAGAAAATTAGTTTTCATTTGTAATGCTAATAGCAAGACTCCCATGAAAAATACACATGGTGTCAAAATAAGCCAAAAGAAAATCTTTTGGGCAAAAATAAAAAGGACCCCAAATAGCCTTAACCGGTTTGGCTCAGTGGATAGAGCATTGGCCTGCGGACTCAAGGGTCCCAGGTTTGATTCTGGTCAAGGGCATGTACCTTGGTTGTGGGCACATCCCCAGTGGGGGACGTGCAGGAGGCGGCTGATCGATGTCTCTCTCATCGATGTGTCTAACTCTCTATCCTTCTCCCTTCCTCTCTGTAAAAAATCAATAAAATATATTTAAAAAAATAAAAAGGACCCCAAGTCAGTTTTATAGAATAGAATGTGTCCTTCCAATAGGCCACACTTAATGCCCTGTTCAGCGACAAGGTCCGGCCTTTGAAACTGCACACACACACCAGGGAAACACGCACAACGTCCCACACAGTCTGGCAAGCGACAAAGTGCCCACTCCCCAGCTCCCTCGTTTCTTCAACCCCAGAACCCGGACGACAGGCCCGCAGCGCCTATTCATGACCGAGAGGCCCTCCCCCTCCCATGCCTGTCCTGCCTCGTACAGGAGAAGCCCCGTGTCAGGGGCCTGGCCTCCGATGAAGAGCTCAGGACCTAACGGGCCGTGTCGTGGCACCGGGGCGAGCACAGCTGAGGGCTCCCTCCCCCGGGGGAGACAGGTGGCTCGCAGCAGGCTGGAGGTGACACAGAACACAGACATTCAAATCTGAATTGGGAGGAAACTGCTGGCTTCAGGAGGAAAAGCTCCGGGTCACCACTAGAGGGCAGCGCAACGCGTGTGCCGGGAGCCCTGGGACTGGAGGGGGGACCCAGGGCTCCGAGTCCAGCATTGCCTGGCTTTGAAAACAGGCTTCTCCTCCAGCCACCGCAGAACGCATGTGCCGAGACCGTGAGCCCCAAGAAAACAGCCCGGTGCTGCTCTGCACCAGCGCGGACCCAGAACGGACACAGGGGTTTTCCCTCTGTTCCACACGTTTGGGTCAGAAAACGGAAAACGCACAGAAGAACACGCGGGGACGTAAGGACATGGAGGAGACGTATGATGAGGAGGCGTGGTCCCTCCAGGCGGGACGCCCTGGGCCCGCCTCCGCTGTACCAGCCGAGGTCACACACACACACACCCCCACTCAGCACACGTTCCCAAGGCAGGGACCCCGCGCTGGGGACGTCCCCAGGGCTTGCTCTCATTCTTAGCTCAGAAACCCACGCATGGGTGGGGGCCTGTGCATGGAGGCCAGAGTGTGCCCCACATCCTGCCCGTCCCCCCCCGCCCCCCCCCGCGCGCCCTCACCATGGGGAAGCTGAGCTTCTGGGTGATCTCCCGGTAGTCCTCGTTCCGCTCCTTCACCTGCGACTGGCCGGCCGTCAGGTGGCTGCACACGAAGCAGAAGCTGGAGCTGTGGAACTGGAAGCGGATGCCCACGGCGCCCTTGTTGCCCGCCTTGCCCCCCATGCCCGTCTTCACCGTGTCGATGGCCACGTCCCTGGAACAGAAGGAGCACAGGCGTGGCTTCCTCGTGGCTTCGGGGAAGCGCATCGGCCTGTTTGGCCACAGGGAGGAGCCGGGCCGCCGCCGAGAACGCCAGAACCACCGGCTCAGAGCCGCCTCAGCCCGTCTTCAGACGCCAGCCGCACCGCGACGGGCGACCACCATCACCTCCGCTGCCCGACCCCTCCCGCACGGTCACTGTCCACCGCCCCAACTTCTCAAGGGCTCGGCACCCACACAAGCACCCCACAAAGCAGCCCTAAGTCGACCCACCTCCACCCTGCTTCCTGGCCGCTGCCAGCATGGACATCACCACCCGCCACCCCACCGACTTTCTGCAAAGCTCAGGAGGTGCCACCCGGGAATCAGCATGTCTAAGGAGCAGGGGGCACCCAGGGACGGGTGCCGGGCTGGGGAGGTGGTTCGATACAGACTCCTGGTCGCCTTAAAGGGCCAACATACGATGCACACAAGTGGGTGCGCAGGTGACAGACGGAGGCCGACACCTGTCCACGTGTCTTAGATAAAAAAAAAAGAGAGAGGCAACGAGCCGAAACCGATTTGGCTCAGTGGATAGAGCATCAGCCTGCGGACTGAAAAGTCCCAGGTTCGATTCTGGTCAAGGGCATGTACCTTGGTTGCGGGCACATCCCCAGTAGGAGGTGTGCAGGAGGCAGATGATCAATGCTTCTCTCTCATTGATGTTTCTGACTCTCTCTCCCTCTCCCTTCCTTTCTGTAAAAAATCAATAAAATATATATATATTTTTAAAAGAGGCAAAGAATTGGCATTTGCTGATGAGTGTCTGAGCTCTGGGTCAGAGGTTTGCCGCCTAAAATGTCAATAAGGCCCCCGCCCCGCCTGGGTGCCCAGCTGCATGTGGGTGACGTAAGACCCCTGAAGGGGCCCACTTCCTCAGCGAGCAGTCCCATTGTGGCTGGCTCCCTGCTGGACAATGCTCCATTCACCCCAGTTTCTCTGGGGGAGGGGGGTGCGTCCATTTATCTTGAATAATGGCAGGACAAAGAGGAAGTCAGAACAAAGCACCACGACCAACGACCCCTGTCCCCGCCCCCGACACCCCCAGGCCAGGCTCCGCAGCCCGGCTCTCACCTGATGAACGGGACGTGGTACGGCCGGACGAAGATGTAGAGGCAGACGCCCACCAGCTGGGCCGAGGTCAGGAGGATGTAGCGGTGGGTGCGCGAGATGGCTTTCTGCAGCTGCTCGCTCCACATCTTCCTGTTGGTGGTGCTGGAGAGGACGGAAGACGCAGGCGCCGCCGGTCACAGCGGTTGGCCCTGGTTCCCCAGCCCGGCCCTGTCACACGCCGCCATCCGCAGTCACGCTCCATGCAGCGCTGGGCTGGCCGTTAGCTGCTGGCTGGTCATACCCACCCCAGCGGGCCCCCCACCCGCCACATGAATCCGGGGTGGGGAAAAGGCAGTACCTCCTCCCAGTCCTCTCCCCTCTCCCAGGAAAGGTGACTCAGCACCCTCCGGCTGACACCCCCTCACCCCCCCCCCCCAGCTCACAGCAGGATGCACGGGCCCGAGGCCGCAGCTCGGAGAGCATGCTCATAACCAGCCCTTCCTCCCTCCCTTCGCAGAGAAAGGGGCGTGGGGAAGGGCAGTCAGCGGTCCCTCTGACCGACCAACCGATCGACCGACCGCCGACCGAGGGGCCAGGCCAGCGGAGGCAGACACACATGCCCGTGGCCCTGTGCTGTGCCAGGCCAGGGGACCCTCAGTGGATTTCGGGTCTCTCCGCGCCCTGGCGCCTCCCGCCAACCTGGCGTTGACGATATTGCCCGCGCTCAGCTCCACCATCTCTTCAAAGCCCACGGCGAATATGTCGGCCGGGCTGCCGCCGTCTGGGGGCGGGAGAGGAAAGGGTCAGAGCCACCGTGGCCAGCATTGGTGCACTCCGGGGGCGCCACATGGGCCTGGGGGTGCAGGCACCCCTCTGCCCGGCGCCCTCATCCAGCCCCCTGGGCGGAGTTCCCCGCGGGACGCTCCCCCTCCTTCCCCACGTGCCCCTGGCCCTCCCGTGCTGTCCACCTGCAGCCCTCCTTCTCCCAGCCAGGCCCCCGTGCCCAGGACAGGCACCGTCCATGCTGTCTGTGCCCACAGTGATGGAAACCTAAAAACCGCGCATGCGTGTGCGCAACGGAGGCAGAGGCGCGGCCGTGCTAACCCCCAACGCCTGGAGGAGAGGAGGCGGCGGTGGTTCAGGGGCCAGGGGTGCTCTGAGGGGAGACCCTGCGCCCTCCACCCCCCCGAGGGGGCGGGAGCACCAGGTCACCCGCGGCTCACCCTGGGGCTCGGGCTCGGAGAGCCGGGGCGAGTCCAGCAGCCACTCGGCGAGCTCGGCGGTGCCCAGCAGGTTGCTCCGGAACTGCTTGCCCCCGTTCACGTTCCAGGTCCCCATGGCGACGCGGACCCGCTTGTAGGTGGTGAACTCCGCCTGGCGCTCCCACATGGCCCGCAGGATCCTGGGCGTCACTGTGGGAGGCCGAGCGGCACCTCAGTCTGCGTCCCACCAGCCACTGCCCCTCCCCCAATGCGGACGGGGTCTCTGTCCGAGAGAGAGGAGGTGGGGGCCTCTCCCACCTCCTCACGTGGCCGCATGGGCCGGGCCATCTCAGGGGGTAGGAACAGCTGGAGCAGGCAGGCCCTGGCCAGGCTGCGTCACAGCCACTGCAGAACACATGCCCCCCACACCCCACCCCCATCCGCCCTGAGGCTCAGGGGGTGTCTGCCACCCGCCACTGGGGTGACATATATGGGGGAGGCTAGCTGGCATCCCATACCCCCCCATCATCTGCCCTGAGACTCAGGGGAGTGTCTAACCCGACACCGGGGTGACATGCAGGGGGGGAGGGTAGCTGGCACCCCACACACCCCACCACCTGCTCTCAGGCTCAGCGGCGTGTCTGCCACCCGCCCCGGGGTGCCATCCAGGGGGGCGGGGGGCTGGCACCCGCGCGCTCGGCCGTACCCAGCAGGGCCGTGCTGTCGAGCAGCATCCTGCCCTTGTCGGCCGCCTCCTCCGAGCACACGTCCCCCACCAGCAGCAGCTTGATGGCCTCCTGCTTCACGCCGTCCAGGAAGTTGGACTGGATGGAGCGGGACACGGAGCGCGCCCCGTCCTTCAGCTTCCCCACCTGCCGAGAGCGGGCCCGGGCGGTGAGAGGCATTCACCCGCCGCCCCTCCACCCGCCTCCCCCTCCCCTCGGCCGGCCCCACCTTGGCCTTGCCCTCCAGGGCGCGGCTGCCCGTGAACATCTTGCTGAGGCTGTGCCCGTTCAGGGACCACATGGCTCGGAAGGACTCCACGAAGCGGTCGGCGATGGGCTTGGAGTTCAGCCCGAGGCTCCGGAGCTGCAGGTGAAGGACCTGTGCGAGGAGGACCGGGGTGAGGACAGGGGCCCGGCCGCCCGCTCCCCCCACCGCGGGCTCCTGTTTGGTAGGCATGGATCCCTCTGCCCCTCCCGAGGAGGAGGAGCCCTTGAGCAAGGCATGGGGCCTGCACCCCCACTATCCTCCTCCCTTCCCCCCAGCCTCCTCTGACCCCTGGACAGCGGAGGTCCCTGCCCCACCCCCAGAGGGTGCACCCGAGCAGGGCAGTTTGCCCGGACCACCGCCTCCCACAAGCAGGGAGCCAGGAGAGGTCACACGGACACAAGGTCAGACCGGGGCTCCCTCCGGGGCCTCCAGCCAGCCTCTCCCCACCCCTGACCGCATGGGGCTTACAATACTAGTGCGCTGCTCCCCAAGGTTGGCCCGGCCCTGGGCACCCACGTCTGAGATGCGTGAAGTGTGCCTGATGCTCAGAGGCAAGCCAGCCCCCCGGGAAAACCTCGCCAGGCGCCTAGCACATCCCGTTCCCCCCCCCCGCCCCCCACAGGGAAAGTGAGCCGTGAAGGCGCTGGCCCAGCCCGCTGCTGAAGGCACAGGCGTGACAGACAGCCGAGGGCGGGCAGGACAGACCTCAAGCGCAATGAAGCTCTGCACCGTGTTGGTTCGGTCCAGGCAGTCCAGACAGTTCATGCGCAGCGTGCCTTTCTGGAAACTGAGGGAGACGGAAACGAGGGTTAGTATGGTGTTAGAAGGAGCCATGGCCTAGGTGGGACGTAAGCCCCCAAATTGCATGCCCCTCGGAGCTCGCCAGGACCCCACAGCACCCGCTTGGCCGCCCGCACACCTGGGCCACCCTCAATGCTCGTGAAGCGGCCGAGAACTCTTGGTGAACTGAAACACCGGCTCCGAGCACGCGCTGAGCCACCGCTCGCTGGGAACGGCCAACAGTGCCCGGGCCCCGGTCCCAAGCTTCCGGCACCCGCTCCTCGGCAGCCGGTGCCCTGGCTCCGCCAGCAGAGACGCCCTCTTTAGCCGGTGCATCCTTGGCACGGAAGTCCCAGCCACGGCCGCGCACAGCCGCACGAAGCTTCCTGAACTCCCCGTCCGTCACCTACACCCCTCCCACGCCGAGGGTCACTAGGCAGCACTGGGCGCCCCCTGGGGCCGCTCCATGCAGTGACCTTGCCAACCGAGGGCACAGAAACGGGAAGCCGTGGCACCAACAAGATGGCAGCGAGCGCACGGAACCGAGGGCAGAGCCCGGGAACACACGCACCAGGCCGGGCGGCTCAGGGTCTCCCCGGCGGAGCGTGTCTGTGAACGCCGCCCCGAGGGTGGGTTGGGGTCACAAGGCCACCCAGTGGGCGCATGTGCAGACACAGGATCTGGGAATGACGAGGAGCAGCCGTACTGTGATTTGAGGACACGGGACTTCCTTGTCCTGCTCAGCTGAGCAGCCTAACCTACCCCTGTTTCTAGGGCCGTCGGGGCTATGCCAGCCACCCCCTTCGCTCCTGGGTTTTCACCTGTCTGGCGAAGTCCCGGGGTGACCAGGCCTGCCATTTAGCCTGGTCCCCTGTCTTAGCAGATTTTTAAAAAAATATGTTTTATTGATTTTTTTTTACAAAGAGGAAGAAAGAGGGATAGAGAGTCAGAAACATCGATGAGAGAGAAACATGATCAGCTGCCTCCGGCACGACCCCCACTGGAGATGTGCCTGCAACCAAGGTACATGCCCTTGACCGGAATGGAACCTGGGACCTTTCAGTCCGCAGGCCAACGCTCTATCCACTGAGCCACACCGGTTTTGGCTGTCTTAGCAGATGGAACGTGCTTTCCGATCTACCCATGACCTCCGAACGCACGTCTGATGGCGGGAGGGGAGGGAGAGGCCGGAACCCGGGGCCCAGCGGGCGGGGACGGCGGGGACGGCGGGGACTCACCGCGGACTCACGCCCTCGCCCTTGGCGAACACGTCCAGGTCGTCCCAGTGCAGCTGGAGCTGGGGCCGCAGCAGCGTCTCCAGCGTCTCCAGCTTCCTGCCCCGGGCCAGCTGGTGGAAGTCGAAGTTGATCATAGGCGTGTCGCGGGCGTGGCCAGAAGCCCAGAGCAGCTTCTGCGGGGGGAGAGGGAGGAGGTGAGAGGGCGGGGGCCGGGGCGGGAGACCCCGGCAGCACACAGCCCGCCCGCAGCCGGTTCCCAGACCCCGGGGCCTCTTGCCTACAGAAGGCCGGCCCGGGGCCAGCGGCAGCCAGGAGGCCCCGGGCTGCTGCCGCATCGCCCTCGGCAGGCTCTGCTCTGCGAGGGGAGGGCGCCGGGAGGGAAGCTCCGCTCCGTTCTTCTTCGGGCACCAAGTGCCTCGGGCCCCCGGGCGCCCAGCAGCCAGCAGGCTGGCAGCTCACAATCCAGCTCCCGGTTGCCCGGTAACCAGCCCCATCCAGACAAGCACTGGCCTCAGGTGCAGCTGAGCCTCCGGGGGTCCTCTGGGCGCTCCCGGCAGAGACCTCTCTTCCCCATAAGGAACCTCGCCCGCTGTTCCCCGGCTCTCTCACCGGCCCCCCGCGGGAAGGAGACCCGGCTGCCGTCCAGGGACCTGGCCTCAGGCCTCTCCCACCCACAGCTGCGGCCAGACTGGCCCGGAGTGTGTAAGGGCCCTGAAGGACTAGAGCAGCGGTTCTCAACCTTCCTAAGGCCGCGACCCTTTAAGACAGCTCCTCATGTGGTGGTGACCCCCAACCATAAAATTATTTCCGTTGCTACTTCATAACTGTAATCATGCTACTGTTATGAACTGTCATGTAAATATCTGATAGGCAGGATGGATTTTCATTGTTACAAATTGAACATCATTAAAGCATAGGGATTAATCACAAAAACAACATATAATTATATATTGTGAAATATTTCTTTCTAATTACAAATAAATGAAATTGTGTCTTGAATCGTGGTGTAGCATGGGCAACAGTCTTCCTATGACAACAGTAAACTACATTGCTACAGTTTGCTACACCGAGGAGCGGTGTGTTGGTTCCTAAGACCATGGGAAATATGTGTTTTCCGATGGTCTTAGGCGACCCCTGTGAAAGGGTCGTTCGAACCCCAAAGGGGTCGAGACCCACAGGTTGAGAACCGCTGGACTAGAGGGACTTCCAGTGGCCTGGTCCTGCGACCCAGAGCACCCAGCCACCCAGAATGCCAATCGACACCCGGTGCCCGTCGAGGAAGTGTTGGCCTGAAGATGAAGTCGGATGAACGGAACAGGGTGCCGCTCAGTGGCTTTATGGCCAGAGCAGGTGCCTTTCCCTGTGGCCCAATAACCATGGGGTCGCAGGCTGGCTCTGGGGCACGGACCCCAGCACTGCAGAGCGGATGGGCCGAGGGAACCGGGGCACTGGTCAGGTCTCCTGCCCACGGAAATTCAGCTCCTGACCTCTCACCTGCCCAGGAGCCTGCCCTCCCCGGCCTGGGCCACGGGCCCACAGCCGCCTCCCGCCCCTCTTATGCCAAAGGAGTTCACCCACCCAGAGGCACTTCCCCTGGCTGATGGGCCGCTGGGGCCTCCTTCCCCAAACTCAGGGCGTACAAGGGAAAGGCATCCCGGGGTTCCTTTGGGTTCTTGCTCCCCTCCCTCCTTCTTCCTGCAAACGAACTGCCAGGATGGGTGGAGGGGAGATATTTCTCCATCTCGTTGCCAGTAGCAACAATCCAAACAGGAAAAGCAGGTCTGGCCCAATGAAACTGGCACCCGGCAAGTCTGCTCCAGGCCCCTGGCTCTCCTCAGCAGAGTGAAATGGGCACCCAGCTGAGTGGCTGCCAGCAGCCAGGGGCAGGCCTGCCGTCACCTCTCTCCATCCGGGCCTTTCCTGACCTTGACACCACCAGGGCTTTTCCCATTAAGTGGGGGCTGGGGGTGATTGGAAAGGGGCCGTGGAGGTGCCCATGGCCCATTCTGGAGCTTCTCACATGGTAGATGGCATACATACAGGAGCTCTGGGGACAGGGAGACGGGGTGGGAGGGGAGGCGCGGGGGGCAGAGGCGGTATCACTCCCATTGCTTCCTCCCCTGCCCAGGGCCTCTCCCCACACCTCCCTGGTCCTGCACGGGGAGGCCACAGGAGCCAGGGGCAGGCGGACACAGGCAGCAGCGCTCGGGGCAGCCCAAGCGAGAGCGGAAGGCTCGGAGGCTCCACGTTGGTGGGAGGAAACGTGGAGATTTCTTGCCTTAAGCCTTGCGGGGGCTCCGCAGAGCCGCTCCAGGCACGGGGGCCTGCAGGCGTCTCCGCGAGCTTGCCAGCCGCAGAGCCGGACCCAGGAAGGGGGGCAGCCCGGGCTCCCTGAGCCGGTCAGGGTGGCATGGCCAAAGCCCAGGCATTCGTGCGCACACGCGGCTGCATGTGTGGCCAGGTGCATGTTTTTGTGTGTACGTGTGTGGGCGTGCATGCATGTATGGGTGGGTGTTTGCACATGTGTGAGTGAGAGCGCTTGTGTATGTGCATGTGTGTGTGTGTGTGTGTGTGTCCATCCGAGAGGACGGCAAAAGCCCAGCTGTCCCGGGTCTCCAAGCCCCAGTGGAAGCTCTAGAGCAAGCAGGTCACACTGAAGGCATGCGGCCCACCAGCTGTGAGTGTGACAGGCTTGCTCTGGAGCAGCGGTTGTCAACCTGTGGGTTGCGACCCATTTGGGGGTCGAATGACCCTTTGACAGGGGTCGCCTAAGACCATCAGAAAACACAGATATTTACATTACGATTCATTAACAATAGCAACATTACAGTTATGAAGTAGCAACGGAAATAATTTTATGGGTGGGGGTCACCACAACATGAGGGACGGTACGAAAGGGCCGCGGCCTTAGGAAGGTTGAGAACCACTGCTCTGGAGGAAATGCAGCTGAGACAGGAGATGCTCAGCAAATTCTCAGCTCTCAGGTCATAAAAACTAAAGCTCACACATCAGGAGCCCAAGTCACTGATGCTGGGAGCCTGGTGAGGTCTGCACTGTCCCCAGCCCCCCGCGGGAGCCTGCCTCAGAGCGGGGGCCCCTCAGGCTCCCCCTTTTCCCCCCTTCCCCCCTCCCCGTGGGGAGAAGCTGCGTTTACCTTAAAGGCTCTGTTGAGCACCTCCTCTCCGCCTCTGTTGCCCAGCAGGTTTACGACCACTTGCTTGCCATACTGCTCCTTCAGAAGGACCATGTGCCTGCAACAGAGAGGGGGCACAGTGACCCCGCCACCAGGACGCGGACGGAGAGCCCGTCTTCGGGGCAGAGGACGCGGAAGGGGCCTGCTGGGCACCGAGGCCCAGGATGCACCTGTCCACTCGAGGAAGGACTTTCCGGAAAGCGCCCCATTAACCCTAGAACAGCTGGCCCGGCCCGCACGGACAGAGCCCTCCACATGCCAGGTGTGTTATCTCTGAAATTAATCTGTTCCACCTGGTACTGTCCGTCCTCCAAACTGGGAAACCTGGTAGGAGAGCGGTCAACCGCAGGGTCCAACTTTATCTAAGAGCTGCTTTATATGTTTTTCCCATTTCAAAAATGTCCTGTTCGTTTGTTTGAAGAGAGAGAGAAAGGGAGGGGGATAGAGAGAAAAAAACATCCATGAGATGATTAGCTGCCTCCTGCCCACTGCACGGCCCCCACTGGGGACTGAGCCTGCAAATCGAGCCTGAAGATCGAGCCTGCAACTGGCATGTGCCCTGACCAGGAATCAAACCAGCAACTTCTTGGTTCTCAACCACCGAGCCACGCCGGCCAGGCTCAGAGCTGCTTTATGATGTCCAAGCACAGAGACACAACCACGTCTTGGTCTTTAGGGAAATTATTTGTGCATCAGAGACCATTTTAAAAACACGTATGCTGAAATATTAGGAAGGGATTCTAACGTTTATCTTTTCTCACCAGCCTTTGAAAAGTGACTTTACAATGTTAACAGTGGTTAGAAAGGTTGACATGCAGTGTTTAAACCAAAACCACATAGGAAAAAAGACACAAGCAAAAAGCGGATGGAAAACTGTAATCTAATAGGGCCATCTTTAAACCTAAAAATAGAAGGAAGACCAGAAGATAATGATGCTAGAAGTGGGGGGATTTTATGGCATTTAAAGTTCTTCTCTAAACATTTCATTATTTTCCAAATTTCTACAATGACAAGCTTCTTTTATAAACAAATTTTTTAAAAAGTTAATGATCACAGAAGAACCAACGCCATAAGGGAAAAAACGCACCCTCTGTTACTAACTTTGGGGGCAGCAGTGGGCAGAATGCTATGGCTCTGAAGGGGGCGGTGCAGGTTTCTCGCTGCGGAGCTAAATTGGAGTCTGCGGGCAGCTCGAGTCTGAGTGAGCAGCCTTTGCTAGCAGCACTCCTGGCGGCCCCGCCCCTTCCCCGAGGCCCCGCCCTCCCAGCGACCCCACCCCACTCACGGCCCCGCCCTCCCAGCAGCCCACTCCACTCAAGGCCCCGCCCCCTCCCCGCGGCCCCGCCTCCCAGCAGCCCCTCCTGGGGAAGAGGCAGGGACTGGGGAGCAGGTGAATGGGGCCTCTCCCAGGCTGTGCTCAGTCCCTGGAGCTGTGGGCGGGCAGCCCTGGGGGAGGCTGTGGGAAGCAATGGAACGGGCATGGCCTGGCCTCTGGGCTCTTTGGGGTCTCTGCCCAGAGAAGGGGTGTCCCGGCCTGAGGGGTGACATGTGGACAGAAGAGCAGGCTCTGTCTGCTGGGGGGGAGGGAGGGGAGGTCCCAGCTGCCAGCACTGAGTGAGTGCCTTCATTTGGGTGGAATGGGAGGAAGCCACCGTGGCCACCCGCCGAGCTGTGACCAGGCGCGGTGCACCGGGTCAGAAGTAAAGAATGATACACAGAAAGCCAATAGCGGGCTCTCCAGTAGTGAGAATTTCCACTTCTCACTTTATACCGTTCTATGTGGTGACATCAGACCTGGGAATATATTACTTTTATTTTTATTGATTGTCCACAGAGAGGAAGGGAAAGGGATAGAGAGCTAGAAACATCGATGAGAAACATGGATCAGCTGCCTCCTGCACGCCCCCTATTGGGATGTGCCCGCAACCAAGGTACATGGCCAACGACGCTCTATCCATTGAGCCAAACCGGTTTCGGCGGAATATATTACTTTTAAAACAGAACACAAACAGCCACAAATACCCTCTGGTTCAGAGGAGCCCTTATTAACCAGGACGCAGGATAAAGCCGCACCACAGGAGGAACGGAAAAGATAAAACAATCCCACCTGTGACCTAAGCATTGCTTGCTGAGCCTCAGGGAGATCTGAGCGCAGGTAAACCCTCACTTTGGAAACTCCCTTGTGCATAAAGGAACCGAGCACAGGGCAAGGTCAGATGCAGAGACCGGGGAGTCCTTCCTTCCTGCTGTTCCCGCCCCTCCGTCCGGTGGGAGGAGGGAGACCCCCGAGGACGACAGACGGCCTCACCTGTCGAAAGCGGGGGCGTTGGCTTCCAGGCCTCTGTTGAGTCTCAGATGACGCGAGCCAACCTGAAAAGTCAAGAGAAATAACCTGAAAAGTCAGGAGAAAGAACCCGTGACTCCCGCTGCTACAGACAGAGGAACTCCAGGGCCAGACCACGAGGCCTGCGACAGCCCGCAAACCCCTCTGTGGTGAGAGGCACAGCGGGAGAGAGAGCCCTGTCCCAGCATCCTCTGCAGCGACAGGGCCCTCGGTGGCCCTGACGCCAGAGTTAGAGCTTCCGGTCAAACGCTGGAAGTTTAAGGCCAAACTTGAAACGAACGTGTGGTTTCCAGCTGGAAGAGCTCTCTGTGAGCATTTCTGGGACAATTTAAGGACAGTAAGGGACTGTAACCCGGACAGTGAAACGGAATCCCTGGGTCTATACCGGGGGTGGGAATATCTGGCCCTGGACCGTAAGAGGCCTGAGAAGTCACTTGGTGTGACCCTGCCCAGGCAGGAGGGGCACGTTAGTTAAACGTTTGACTCGATACAGGAGGCTCATTTCTGAGCTGACAGTTGTGTCTGGTCCAAGAATGATGTTCTCAACACCCAAATGGCCTTGGCCGAGAAAAGGTTCCCCACTCCTGAACACAGAGGAGAGCTGGCCAGCTGGGTGGGGGGAAGGTGGGCAGGCAGGAGGGTTGATGGATGGATTGATGATGGATGGATGGATGGATGGATAGGCAGGCATATAGGTATGTGGAAAGCGGCTACACTGTGTGGATAGGTTTTAGCCTCGGACGGATGAGAGGGCACAGTCCATGCATGGCCACATGCAAGTCCCAGCCTGGAGGGCAGAGCCTCCAGCACCATGATAGCCAACAGCTGTGGTCCAAACACGTGACCCCACGGGCCTGAGTGACGTGGGCTTGATAGGATTCAGGTGCATGTGGTTGAATAGGATCAAAACCCACGAGAACATTGTAACCAGGCCCTTCCTTGGCCCCCTGGAACCTGGCTGTAAAATAAGGACCCGGCGTGTAGTCCGTGACGCTGTCTCTCCATCAGAGAGGACAGTGTCCCACCCGGACCCAGCTTTCTTCTCGTCTGTCTTTTCTCAGCTCTTCATGTCCCCTCCCAGGGTCACCCTGGGCCGTGCTGGCGAGGCACCTAGGGAGATGGCCAGGTAGGTGTGGTGGACAGATGGATGGAGGGTGGGGATGGGGCAGCTGGAGGACCCTTCCTTACAATGGAATACTCATTTTACAGTGGGGAATCATCATTGTACAAGATGACAGGAAGTGATTGCTCAGCAGACATCCGGGCTGGTCCTAAGCGCCGGGAAGAGGGATGAGGAGCAGGTGCCTGCAGGGTCTCCGCGTCACCACAGGCCGCCTATCAGCTGACAGGGAAAGCGCGCGAAGGGAAGACGGAGCAGCTCCTTGCCCAGGGGCCACACCGGCATCACCAACGTGGGACAAGCACGGCGAGGAGCACACGGGTCAGGATCCACACCCTGGGCTGATCACGGCCAGACACCACACACCGAGAGGCAGCAGCACGATCTATTTAAAGGGAAAGAAGGCCTGCCTTCTCCTCCGAGGCCTCGTCAGAGACAGGACGCGCTGCTGGGACTGAAGGAGACCGGGATGTGGTGCCACCTGCAGCTGGGAGGCTGCCTGGAGGGAGCACGGGCCATCAGGATGCCCGAGACCACAGAAACCAGGACGAGGGCTGCGTGCTGCATCACGCATCGCACCCACGGACTCTTCCGGAATGCGCGCCTGCACCGTGCAAATGGGAGCGCGACCTTGCTCTTAGGAGAACCATCCTGACATAATAGCAGGGAGAGACACGAGGTAGCAACTCCTCTCACTGACTCAGAAAAGAAGCAATAGCGTGTGCGTGTGTGTGTGTGTGCACACGTGTGTGGTGACTGAATTTGGGTAAAGGACACACAGTTCTCTCTATTGCTCTTCTAGCTTTGCTGTAGGCCTGCAGTTATTTCAAGATGAGAGTTTCACCAAAACTGGTTTGGCTCAGTGGATAGAGCGTCGGCCTGTGGACTGAAGGGTCCCAGGTTTGATTCCGGTCAAGGGCATGTACCTTGGTTGCGGGCACATCCCCAGAGGGAGGGTGTGGAGGAGGCAGCTGATAGATGTTTCTCTCTCATCAATGTTTCTAACTCTCTATCCCTCTCCCTTCCTCTCTATGAAAAATCAATAAAATGTATTTTTTTAAAAAGGAAATTTCTTCAAACGCATGGCCTCGCTCGGGCAGTTAGTGCGCAGTGTGAAAGTGGGGTCCCTTAGCCCCACCAATACAGTCGCATGTAGTTATTACAACTACGTACCAGGGTCACTCCCCAGCGCCTGCCCGACGGTAGGACCTGTGTCCCTCTCGTGCGTCGGAGCACAGCCGTCCAGAAAGCCGCTTCGGGCCGATGCAGAGGAGCCTGGGGCTGGGCTGGCCCACTGGCTGACTCTCTAAATAAGCCCCGCCCCTCGGTCCCACAAAACCCTGGGGTTCGGGAGAAAGGCTCCAGCCAAAGGCCTCGTCTGGTGGCTGAGCTCCTCCTGCCGCTTCCCCATGGCCGCCAGCCACCACCTCACTGAGGAAACGAGATGCCGACTCCCCGAAACTTCCACACCACCTTCTGAGAAGCCTCTCTGCCCTGCGCCTCTGCCCTGCCCCCCACCCCCCACCCCCAGGCAAGCGGGCCCCTGTCTTTTATCTGGACTCACAAGGAAGGCACCTGGAAAAAGGGGGTCCTTCCAGCCACCTCTGAGGTCCCCGAGCGCTGAAACCCAAGAGCAGGGGGCTGTCGGTCCGTCTGCCAGTCATCGGCCCCAGGGACACTGCGGCTGCTTTTAGACTCGTTCCCATGGGAACGCGGCAGGGGGAGGATGGAGAAACGGGCTCCTAGGCCTGGATTTTAGTTGTGACGGTTCTATTCTGGACACATCGGCCCCGCCCCTCCGCCCCCCAGCCATAGCCCGAGGTTTCTTCTTCTAAAACAGGTAGACTGCCAGCCACGGGTGACTGCACCCCGAGTGTCTCACCTCTGGGCTCCAGACTCCTCCCGCCGGACACATTCCCGGAATCCCACGGCAAACTGCGTAACCAGTCCAGGACGGAGCTAGCGAGCGCACCCTTACACCCCCGTCTACATAGCACGGGGCACCCGAGAAAGACTGGCGAGAGAGGGGAGACCCCAAACTCCCTGCCCTGGACGAGTCCCTTGGGGTCCTCCATGGATTAGAAACAGACTTCCAGCCCGTTAACAAGCAGCAGAACAGGGGCCACTGAACCTGAGGGAGACTGCGCCCCACGGACTGAGAACACGCCGGGGACCAGAGGATGAGGCCACCCGGTGGCCAGGGACGGGGGGACCCAGCCGGGAAGCAGCAGCCCACGGCCAGTGCCCGCCTGGCCCCCCAGTCAGGGCACGCCCCGGCCGATGCCTCTGGCTTCCCTCCCACCTGCCTGTGACCACCATCCCCGTGGACAGGGCGAGGCAGGACGGCCTGGGCATGTTCTGTCCCCGACAGCCCTTAGTCCAAGGTCACTGCCGGGGGCACGAAGAAGTCAAGGGCACTGCCCAGCGAGTGACCAGGGCAGTCAGGACCCCTGACCCCAGCAGTCCTCAGAGTGTGGTCCCTGGACCCGCAGCGTCACCTGTTCAACCAGCCGCCCAGGTGACTCCTGCATGCGTGTGCACGTGTCTGCGCGTGTCTGCGCATGTGCACAAGCACCGGAGTCTGAGTGGCACTGGTTTTGACTCATCTGCCTCCTCCACCCCCTTTAGCTCAGGTTGCAGATGCCTGTGAGCAGAGGAGGTGGCGGGAAAGGAGCAGCTGGGGGTGGGGTGGGGGAAGGGGCCACAGGACACTGGGACCAGGCCCAGCCTGCCCTCTTCCCTCCCCCCACTTCCCCAGACATCGTGGCCTCAGGCTGCACTCACCCTCCTCCCTGCACATTCTCTCAGGAGGTCCTCCTTCCTCCACATTCTTTTAGTTTGTGCCTGAGGCCTCACACCCTCCTCCTCCTCTGACACTGACCCGCCTCTGTCCTCTCTGGTGTCACCTTGCCCTGAGGCCACCAGGTGTCGGAAGCCTTCCTGGGGGCTGGAGGGAAGCCACGGTTGGCACGGCAACGGGAACCGAAGGTGGTGCTTTATTGGGTCTCCCTCCTTCTCCATCAGCCACCCTCCCCCACACTGGCCAGGCAGACGCTTGGACCATCACTCCTGTCTGAAGCGGTCACTTCAGTCCCACAGATCACACACGGAGGGGCACTGGCCGTGAGAATCACCGAGACCTCGAGGACGCCTGGCCGTGCGAGTCAGACCTGAGTCCACGCCGGCCCTCAGGGCCCCAGGATCACAGAGGGCACCTGCGACTCCCCCGGCACCCCTGCCCCTCCCCTAGTGAAGGCTGCCGGCATCTCCCCGGGATCGTATGACGTCCCGCCGGTGTCTCCACCTCCAGCCTTCGTTCCCGGATAAAACCTATCACACTCGCAGCTCATCATGTCGCCTGTCCCTGGGAGCCCTCCCGGGCCGCGGTCCGGCTGCTACCAGCTCACACACGCGCCCCCAGTTCAGGGGCGTCGAGGTGGTGGCTGACAGAGCCAGGCTGGGAGTATTTACACTCCAGCAATGGGCAAACGCTGCAGAGTGGATTTCTCCCTCCTAGCCCCCCGAAAGCTGTCTTATCAGCACCCCGAGTAGTTCCCAAGCCTTCCTGAACACTGCAGTCATCCAGGGGACGGGAGAAGGAGAGAGGGAGAAACATCAATGATGACAGAGAATCACTGATCGGCTGCCTCCTGCACACCCCACACTGGGGATGGAGCCCACCACCCAGGTGCTACCCGACCGGAATCGAACCCAGGACACTTCAGTCTGCAGGCCGACGCTCTACCCACTGAGCCAGCCAGCCAGGGCCAACACTGTGGCTGAACTGGGACGGCATGCAATCGGGGGACCGGAAGCTTTAAAGCTGCCCAGGTGATTCTGATGTGCACAACGCTGGGGCACCCTCCTAGGGCAGCTCCTGGGGGACGGGTAAGCCCGTCTGATCTCGCCCTTGCCTGCCTTCCCAGTCTCCCCTCCCGCCGTGCCCCTGCCTGGGACTGCAGGCAGCCCCACCCCAATACTGTCTCCTCCGCCCGGAATCCGGGGGTTCCGTCTGCAAAGCCCACCTTCCTGGCCTGGTGGCTCGGCTTGGTCCTTCCCCAGGGAGCTCAGACCCCGCCCCCCGCCGGCTCTGTCCACACAGCACTGCCAGGGGCGCCCCTCCTCCCCCGAGGCTGAGTGTCTGCAGGCCCAACAGACGGCCTGCCCTGGGGTGTCTGAGGGCTGGGAGGTGGAGCAGCCCGGAGATGGTCTGTGTGTCCCCCCGAGGCGCAGGGGGCACCCTCATTCCGCTAGCCAGAGGCAAGCAGCCCTGCAACGTGAGCCCCGCCTCCTGGGTGTTATAGTTTATGTTTGCAATGTTAGCAGCTACCATCCCCGGCGCTTTCTAGGTTCCGTTCAATATTCAGTCCTCTCTGTTCAATATTCAGTCCCCTCCGGTACCCAGGCCGGTGCGGTTTGCTCCCCTACAGAAGAGGAAGCGGAGGCTTTTAGCGAAGATAAGAGCTTCTCCACTCTCTTCCAGATAAGAGCTTCTTGTGGGAAAGGAGGACATTTCTTGAGATAATGTTCTTGAGATAAGCACATTCTTCTGAGATAAGAAGGTTGTTGGTTTTTTTTTGAGATTAGAAAGTTTCACAAAGGTAGGGTTCCCATGGACACAGACCCAGCGTGATGGTTCCCAGAGGAAGTGGGGGGAGGGTAGAAGGGGGAGGGGGGTAAATGGCAATGGGAGGAGGCCTGGCTTGGGAAGGTCAGCCCGCACTGCGATGTCTGCAGACCTGCACACCTGAAACCTGGGTGGCTTTATCCACCGATGTCGCCCCAATACATTCAGTGTTAAAAAGCACATGGATCCCGAGAGAAGCAGAACTTGGGGCTGTGTAAGGTCAAGGGCTCTCTGCTCTCAACCTCAGGAAAAGCGACCTTGTTTCTGTGACGCCCGCCTTACACTCGGCCAGCGAGCAAGACCCGTGGGCAACGAGAATCCGACGCTTTATCCGGGCTCCGGTTCCTGCTCACTGTAAGCATCTCCTCTCACTCCAACCTCCTCGCTGTCTCTGAAACAGTTGTTCCAGGGAGCCAGCTCACATTCCAGAACAAAGAAAAGTCTAACCACACAATGAGCACCGCACAAGGCATCTGGGAGCTCAGGGGCCTGATGGGGGAGGGGGAGGCGGGAGATGCAATCTGATGGGGGGGGAGGGGAAGGCAGTCTGACGGGGGAGGGGGAGGCAGGCCTGGAGGGAACAGCAGAGGTGCTCACCGACCCGGCTGTGGGCACCGGGAGCCTCAGACACAGGCCAACTCCCCTCGCATGACGTGGTCCCTGTGTGCACGTGACGGGCAGGGCGGTTCTGAAGTGACAAGGGGCAAAGCCTCCCACAGACAGCAGCAGGGAGCAGACAGACCATAGCTAACGCTCCCGGAGAGCAGTGAGCCTCAGGGTGAAATTTCCACGGGGCCGTTTGGAACTGTGCAGCCCACCACACGCTGAGGACGGGACGTGAACGGGATGCGGTCGCTGGAAATGGCCCCAGGACCCGGAACTTCCTACCGAGGGGCCGTTCCTCTGAGAAGTCACACAGGCATCAGTATCCCACAGTCCTCTCTGCCCGTGCCCTCCCCTACCCCCCCCCACCCGACCCCGAGCCCACAAGGCTCAGAGGTTCCCTGGGGCAGCCCCAAGAGGGGGCAACAGTGCCACTTAAAACGCAAGCTATTCACCCCCAAATATCAGTGCTTCTAACCTAAGCCGGGGGTCGGCAAACTCATCAGTCCGCAGAGCCAAACAACAACTGGACAATGACTGACATTTCTTTTGAGAGCTGAAAACCGACTTCTGCCATGGGCCACGAAGATTCAATCGCACTGTACGTGCTCGCCCACATGTGGTATCTTGTGGAAGAGCCACACTCAAGGGGCCAAAGAGCCACATATGGCTCAAGAGCCGCAGTTTGCCAACCACTGATCCAAGCGAAGAAGGACGGGGGAAGGTCCACATGCAGAAGAACCGCCAGCACACATCCCTGCCACCACTGAGCCCGGCCTGCTGGTCCCCAGAGCAGTCCAGTCCCCGTGGAGGATGGGCAGTACTCAGAGGATGGATGGTACTCGGAGGAGGCACGTGCGCCTCAGACTCAGAGGTCAGCACATCCTTCCTAAGGCTCACGGACACAAAGCCTTCTGAACTGTGTTTTAAGGAACCACGCACGCACGGAGCCTCTGGAGAAGCACCGGTGTTAGGATCTGAAAGGTGCCACAGCTGCCGGAGAGCGGGCACAGGGTCCTGCTGACCGGCCAGGCTGAGGGGCACGGGGTCCTGCTGACCGGCCAGGCTGAGGGGCACAGGGTCCTGCTGACCGGTCAGGCTGAGGGGCGCCGGGTCCCACCGACACGGTCAGGCTGAGGGGCACTGGGTCCCGCTGACCGGTCAGGCTGAGGGCAGCTGCTCCATAGCAGGCCAGGCTGTGCCAAGGGAGTTAGACTGAGACCAGAACTAAGAGGCAACGACAGATGGTCTGGCTTTGTTTTCAGAAGACGGAGGCCAGACAAGGGGTCCCAGACATAGGGCTGCAGACGGCCAGACGCGCTCTGGGGCCGTGTGACCCGGACAGACAGAGGGCACCGCCAGGAAGCCGCCCGCACCGCGGCCGCCAGCTCAGCGCCTGGAGGTGGCCTTGGACTTCCGGGGAGAGGGACCGCGGGCCTGGGGAGGCGGTGAATTCCACAGCGCCTTCCCGCACCCGGGGATTCTGCCCTGACCATCCCCCCACCTTGGGGCTTTCTTAAACGTGGTCCCCTCTTCCCTTTTACCCCCCCCCCCTCATCCGACGCTTGCTGCTACCGAGCCCCAGAGGTTGCCGAGGGAAATCCCCAGATCTAAAGAAACCCAGGGTCACACTGCGGACCGGCCAGAGGGGCCCTCGGTGGAGCCTCAGCTGCCTCAGTGGGGAGCGGAGGGAGGAAGCGGGAGCCGCTGCTCGCAGGGCCGGGGTGTGGCTGGGATGAAACATTCTGACGTTGATTCCGTGATGGCTACGCGGCCCTGTAAATGCACGCGAACCCCGGGCTGGCACGCTCTCCCCGGGCGCGGTGCACGGAATGTCACCAGTATATCAGCCGGCTGCTGCACACCCGCCGTGGGGTGCGCGCCAGGGGATTCTCCGCGTTCTAATCGTGCTCAGGAGGCTGCTCGCCGCCACTTCCTGCCACCAGCTGTCCCAGCCGCGCAGCCCTCCCTTCCTACTGCACGGGCTGGGGGCGGGGGAGGCTCTCCCTGCCAGAGCTCCGAGCTGGGGACGCTCACCGTCCCTCTCCCGCCCAGAGCTCTGAGCTGGGGGGACACTCACTGTCCCTCTCCCGCCCAGAGCTCCGAGCTAGGGGGACGCTCACCGTCCCTCTCCCGCCCAGAGCTCCGAGCCCAGAGGACGCTCACCGTCCCTCTCCCGCCCAGAGCTCCGAGCCTGGGGATGCTCACCGTCCCTCATCCTGCCCAGAGCTCCGAGCCCAGAGGACGCTCACCGTCCCTCTCCCGCCCAGAGCTCCGAGCTCAGAGGATGATCACCGTCCCTCTCCCACCCAGAGCTGCTGTGTCTGCCTGTGGTGACATGGGCCATGCCAAGGGCCCGGTTGGACCCAGTCCAGTCAAACACCCCAGGGACCCGGGAGGCGGCCCTGAGCCACTTCAGCACCCGGACCGCTGTCCCCGAAGCCAAAGGGACCGAGGCCGGGCGGGAAGCCCGCTGAGCGCACACAGCGCTCGGGCCAGCAGGACAGTGGACGGTCCAGATGGCACTGGGGAAGCTCCGGACCCCTCGCAGGGGCGCCGCCCACCCGCTGGGGTAGGAACTCCGTGGACAACAAACGTGCTCCTGGAACACGGCACCCGAACTCTCCCCACGAGGCAGACGCCAAACCCCCGGCGCCGGCGGGAGCGCTGCTGCAGGCGGCGGGTATTTTTAGAAACCACGAGAAGACGCCGTTCTCACGTGGCCGCACACGGGCCCCGTGATGCCGGCCGAGCCCCGAGCACAGTCACGCCTCCCAGCCGCCCCACAGACTCACGCACGGAATCGGGGGCTGACAAGGCGATTCCACTCAGTTATACCAGGGCTCCTGTCCGCAGAGACCCCACTGCGGGTGCAGCAACAGAGCCCGATGGGGAAACCACACACCGTGCATGTGTTTCTGCACACACACCACACACCACGTACACACACACACACACACACACACAGAGGATTGCGCTGCGGGAAAGGCCGGAAGCTCCAGGCGGACGTGGCTGGAAGAGACAGAGCACCGGCATGTGCAGAGCAGGTAGGCGCCCGGGAACGGGGACACGGACCGCTGAGGACCTACCTGCAGCCCGGGCTGCTCCCAGAACAGCGGAACGGAGCCTCTGATCTGCACGAAGGACGACACACCATCATCCATGTAGATCGTCTGCAGCGCGGAGACAGAAAGGGGAGCGGTCCTCAGTGACACGGAGCGTCCGGGCGGTAACAGGATCCGGCCGCCTGAGACCCGACACCGCGGCGGAGGGCAGACCGCGGGCGTCAGGCCTGCGCCCCGCGGCCCCGCCGGCCAGCCCTCCCCGCATCTGGCTGCCCACCAGCCCCCGGAGCCGGGAGCCGGCTCCCCCCTCCCTGCACACCCCAGCAGCGCCCTCCTTAGAGCCTGGACTGGCACTCGGTCAGCCCACCCAGCAGAGAAGGCCGCAGGGAGAGGGCTGCGTGGATGAACGAACAAGCTGCAGCCACAGGCGCCTTGGAGGGCACTCGCCAGTCCTGCCCTTGACCCCTGGGGTCCAGACTTGAACTTGGAGTCGGGCCTGGCCCCTCGCCACCGTGTCCTCACACAGGCCGCGCACTGAGTCATCACACACACACACCCCACACAGCGGCCACACACCCCAGGGGCCCGGCCCCGCTCGGCAGCCGGTACTTACCCGTGGAAGACGGCATCTCCCCTCCCCCCCGTTACTCGGGGCGCACGGGCTCCCCGCTGCCCGCGAGGGAGCTGGAAGGACAGGAGGACGGGCCGGAGCCTCCCGGGGCGGCCGTGGCAGCTCTCCGGGGCGCTGCCCTTTATCTGCGTAACTCTACCCGGCCTGGCAGCGCGGCCGGGCGGTGCCGCCGGCCTTTCCACTGCCACCGGCCCGCTCCCTTACCGGGTCGCGTTCCGCGGCCAGATCGCTCCGATCGCATGCATTAGTCATCCCGCAGGGGGCGTGGACGCCAGGCCCGCGGGCTCCCGGGACGGCGGAGGCACGCCAGCGGGGAGCCGAAGGGAGAGGCGCTGGTGGAGGAGGTGCCGCCCGCGCCCAAACCCGGACCCCCGCCCTTCTATCGACAACGGAGGCGGCCGGTGCAGGCTGTGCCCACGGCTGCGGGCAGCACTGGCACCATGGGGAGAGCCGCCCGGAGCGGCGCGGGAGCTGCAGGCCACGCTGCTGCCGAGAAAGAAACCGCTCGGCGGACACTTCCCCATGAGGACAAGCTCACGTTCATGAACACGTGCCAGCAGCACCACTTCCCACGTCAGACCTCACTCCCCTGGAGCGGGAGTGTGTGGGGGACCGGCCGGAGCGAGGGACGGTCAGGCGGAGGGGCACCTGGTCCACAGGAGGCAAACCCAGGTCACCAGGCGCCCATGGGGGTAAGCTGGCCAGCGCCAAGGCTGCCCCGGGTCTGCAGACAAATGGGGAGGCAGAGACCGTGGGGAGACTTCTCCTCCAGCTGCAGGTGCCGCACTGAAGGCAGCGTCCTCTCACAGCGGAGGCCGTCCCCGCTAAAGGTCGATTCTGTCCCCCCAAAGACAGGCTGCGGTCTTCACCCCGCACCCCAGAACGTGGCCTTCTTTGGGAACCGTCGTTGCAGAGGTGATTAGTGAAGGCGGTGAAGGCGGGGTCGCCCTGGGGCGCCCTCCTTCCAATGGGACCCGTGTCTTTGCAAAAAGGGGAGACCGGAGGGGAGAGGGCACGGCGTGGAGACGCGGGCAGAGACTGGAGTGGCCCCCAGGAGCCGGAAGAGGCAGGAAAGACCCTCCCGGGGCTGGGGGGGAGTCGGCCTCTGAATAACATTCAGCTGTCTGAGCCACTCTGGGAGCCACGCTCATCCTCCTCCTCCATCAGAAACGGCCTCTTTTAGGAAGTCACGTGACGTGAGGGCGGCTGATGTTCCAATGCCTTCCTCCAAGTCAGCAGACCAGACCCCGTGTTGAGAGACTGGTTGGAATCAAACATCCAGGGCACCCCACCAAGAGGGGCCAGTGAGGGGCCTGGGCCCAAGGGCTAGATGGGGACCAAGGCGTGGGCCTGGCTCCAGGGCCGCCAAGGAAGCCTCTAGAGCAGGGGTTCTCAACCTGTGGGTCTCGACCCCTTTGGGGTGGAACGATCCTTTCACAGGGGTCGCCGAACACCCTCGGAAAATGCAGCTATTTATATCACGATACCTAACAGTAGCAAAATCTCATGGTTGGGGGTCACCACCCCATGAGGAACTGTATGCAAGGGTCGAGGCCTCAGGAAGGTTGAGAACCACTGCTCTAGAATGTGGGTCTTTCCCCAGGCCCCGGCTTTGATTGGCATAGTCAACCTCTGCATGTCTGGCCTCCACTTCCCACCACAGCGCCCGGTCCACAGCAGGTGATCCACCATAAAAACTGGTTGCATGGACTGGATGGGTCCATGGCTAATGATCACAGCAGGTGATCCATCATAAAAATCGGTTGCAGTGACTGGATGATTCCATGGCTAATGATCATAGCAAGTGATCAATAATAAAAATCGGTTGCAGGGACTGGATGGGTCCATGGCTAATGATCACAGCAGGTGATCAATAATAAAAATCGGTTGCAGGGACTGGATGGGTCCATGGCTAATGATCACAGCAGGTGATCAATAATAAAAATCGGTTGCAGGGACTGGATGGGTCCATGGCTAATGATCACAGCAGGTGATCCATCATAAAAATCGGTTGCATGGACTGGATAGGTCCATGGCTAATGAACACGGCAAGTGATCCATCATAAAAATCAGTTGCAGGGACTGGATGAGTCCATGGCTGATGGCTGGGGTGGGTGGTAATGAAGGAGAGGCAGGAGAACTGAGGGGGTGATGTTCGTCGTGAAGACGTGAGCGTGAGGAAAGCCAGCAGCCTCCGCTGGGGGCACCGTTTTCCCCCGTCACTTCCAGCCGGGGGCGTTCGTGTGCCCTCCGGGTCCTCCCCCAGAACCAAAGGTCTCGCAAGAGCAGAAGTCACAGGCGAGAAGCTAGCCCTGCCGAAGCCGCTGTGGCTCAGTGGATAGAGCTTCGGTCTGCGGACTGAAAGGTCCCAGGTTCGATTCCAGTCAAGGGCATGTATCTTGGTTGCAAGCACATCCCCAGTGTGGGGCGTGCAGGAGGCAGCTGGTGGATGTCTCTCTCTCATCGATGTTTCTAGCTCTAGCTCTCTCTCCCTCTCCCTTCCTCTCTGTGAAAAATCAATAAAAAAATAAATTTTTTTAAAAAGCTGACCCTGCTGCTTGTCTTCAGGCCCCTGATGGGGGTCCCCCCACCCAGCATCTCAACGAGCGGACATGGCGCCTCTTGCGTCTGGGTCCCAGGCAGGGGGCAGCCAGCACCCAGAGGCCAGGCGCTCCGCTCTGGGCCGAATGCCACCGGCTGCAGCCCCCCGGGGCGCCCCTCTCTCAGCGGCCACCACCCTCCGTCCACACCGGTGTTTGCAGCTTGACACCCCCACATACTGCACCCCTGCCTCCCCAGGCCGGTAATTATTCCACCCGCTAAAGGGTCTACACGTGGCATTCCTGTGCGTAGCACTTCACCGAGAAACACACGCGTGTGAGTCCACACCCCCGGGAACAGGACTGGGTGCAGGAAAGGAATCAATGCGGAGTCAGCAGATGGTCCGGCCCACGGGCACCGAGAGCCACGGCTGCGGGCACTCGGAGTTCACCCCTCCGCGCAACCCCCCAAACCTGGGGCTGAGACGGCTTTTAGGGCGAAGCTTCGATGGATTCAGAATGGAACGGGGTCACAGAGCTGTTTCTCCCTCACCCTTCCAGGAGCGAGTACGACTCTTGCCTTAGGGCAGTGGTTCTCAACCTTCCTAAGGCCGCGACCCTTTTAATACATTCCTCATGGGGTGGTGACCCCCAACCATAAAATTATTTTTGTTGCTACTTCATAACTGTGATTTTGCAGCTGTTATGAATCGTATCTGTGTTTTCCAATGGTCTTAGGCGACCCCTCTGAAAGTGTTGTTTGACCCCCAAAGGGGTCGCGACCCACAGGTTGAGAACCGCTGCCTTAGGGTTTCTAACTTACGCCGGTTCACGGTCGTCAACTGCTGTTTAACAGCCGCCCCCCCCCCCATCCGGGGAACCCCGCTTCCTCCAGCTCAAGCAGGTCGAACCCCAGGCTGGCAGGCCGCATGCCAGGCTCTTCCTTGGCACGCCTGCTCTAGCTGCCAGGACCCGGGTACACCATGTTCTCCCCGCGTGAGACGTGGATCAGAGACGCCCGTCTGCAGGCAGAGCCCCTGACCCGCCTCGACCGCCCCTCACGGCGACCCCTGTGCCAGCCCCCCCGCCCCTCCACTTCCCCCCGCCTCTGAGCCGCGGGCACTGACCTGCTCCGTCTCCACGAAGTTGGACACGTGGCCGTCGTCGTCGAGGCCGCGGGTGAGGAAGCGGGCGCCGGCGCGCTCGCAGCCGATGCGGGAGATGAGGCAGGCCTTGGCCTGCTTGTGCGAGGCGTACACCGTGCGGATGGCCACCGCCCCGCAGATGACCTTCAGCAGCCAGGCGCCGCAGCTCACCTGGTGCTGCCGGAGCGGCTGGTGCAGCAGCTGGTTCCTGCGGGCGGACGGGCGGACGGACGGGCCACGGTCACCTCGCCGCCTGGGGAAGCGGCCCCAAAGCCGGCAGGGAGGCCCGCGGCCTGCCCCTCGGTGAGCGCTGAGCTCCCCCGTCTGTGAACCCGCACTCGGGGCGCCCGGCCCAGGGTGTCTGGGCTTCGGAGAGGCACCGAGCGGGACTGCGAGGCGCAGTGTGCGGCAGGAAGGGGCCGGGGGGCCTCCCCAGAGCCACTGCCGGTGGCCACGGCCTGGAGAACCAGGCCTCGCTTCGGCGCCATCACGCGCCTCTCGGCAAATCTCAGAGGAGCCTGTTTGCACCTGTGGCCCCACGTTTTCATGGCAATCCCTCAGTCAAAACGGAACCACGTGTTTTGCGATTAGATAATGACACGTGATTAAATTAACTCTGCCAGGCACAGGCGCGCTAATTTAAGTCCCACCCCACTCCCGGGAGGTGAGCTACCGAGCAGTCCGAACAAACGAGAGAGGGTGAGGGGGAAAGGAGACCTGGCGGAGCCCCGGCATCTCCAGGCCTGGGGCCGAGCCGGCTCTGAGAGCCCGGGCACCGGTGGGCAGCAGCCAGCGTGCGTCAGCGCAGCGCACTGAGCAGTCTGAGGGCTGGGGGTGGGCTAACTCGCTGCATCCTCCGAACGACGCTACGTGACAGGTGTTCTCACTCACCCCATTTCACGGATAAACAAACTGAGGCACAGGGAAGCGCCCGCTCGCCCACGGTCACGCACGGGGCCAGCCTCCTGCTGCAACACGGCCACTTCCATCTGAGCGCTGGGAGCCCCTCAGGACACAGCCACGTGGGACACCCACGTGTCCCAGCAGCCAGCCCGGCCCCTCGTGAGGAAGGCCCTACCTTTCCTGTGCAGAACACATCCCTCCCTCCTTTCCCCCACACCGTCCTCCCTCCCCTCCCCTCCTCTCTCCTGTTCTGACGAAGACTCTACCTTTCCTGTGCAGACCATGTCCTCCTCTCCTTGCCTCTCCTCTCCCCTCCCCACCC
>PVJN01020265.1:15796-36322 GCA_004026805.1 Lasiurus borealis | reverse complement strand
GGGGACGCACAAAGGGTCGGTCGCCTTTCTCTGGAGGGTGACTGCCTCCCCCCTCCCCCTGCGCCCCCCGAGGGGCAGTTCCCCGGGCTGAGCTGAGCGAGTTCCCCTCTTCCTTCTGGTCCAGGGAGCCAGACCAGCTGAGAGACCGGCCCACGTGGAGCCTGCTTTGTTAGGGAGCCGGGGCGGCTGTATGCTAATGAACCAGCAAGACACTGCTTTTTTGGGGTGAGGAGCAAAGATGCAAAGATGGTTGAAAGCCTGGCTCCCCCGGCCTGCTGAGCGCACGGGCTGCCTGCTTGGAAGCTCCCCCCAGTGAGACAGGCTGCGGAACAAGGCGTTCTGCCCTCCGAGGACTGAAAGCTGAAAGCTGGCCGTTTGCGACGCGAGCAGTTTTGGGGCTGGGGGGTGGGGGGACAGGCAGCATATTCTGAAAGATTCTCTCCGGCCGGGAGTCACACAGACTCAGGTGGAAATGAGGGGTTCCTTCCCCACTTAAAAGTGAAACCTGGTGGACACATGGGAGCGATCAAGGCGAGGAGGCGGCTTCGGGGGCCAAACCTGACCCGCGGGGGGAGGGCATCTGCTCCGCAGCTGGAGGGGGGAGAGGAGGGGAGGGAGGGGTCTGCAGACGGGGCAGGTGAAAGCTGCGTTTCTGATCTCCCGGCGCCTTTCTCTGAACACGTGTGGGTTGGCATGCGTGGCTTCTCGGCGCTGTGCAGACAGGAGACAGCAAAAGAGCAGAGCAAATGCCCCCGGTTGGAAAAGCAGACCCCCTTTTTCTTTTTTTTTAAAAGAGGAGAAAGGAAAGGGAAGCTGTGTCTTTTGAGTGTTGAACACATTAAATAAAATCTCCCTTTACCTGCCCCGAAACTCCTAGAGGTGTTATTATTCCAGGGTAACAGATGAGAAGACTGAGGCTTACAAAGGTCAGGAAGGAAGGAAGGAAGGAAGGAAGGAAGGAAGGAAGGAAGGAAGGAAGGAAGGAAGGAAGGAAGGAAGGGAGGGAGGGAGGAAGGAAAGAAGGGAGGGAGGGAGGAAGGGAGGGAGAGAAGGAGAGAAAGAGGGAGGGAAGAAGTAAAAAAGAAAAAAGAAAAGAGGAAGGAAGAGAGAAAGAAAGAAAGAAAGAGAAAGAAAGAAAGAAAGAAAGAAAGAAAGAAAGAAAGAAAGAAGGAAGGAAAAGAAGAAAGAAAGAAAGAAAGAACAAGAAAAAACCCACAAAACTTTGGCAAAGCGATGCAGCTGGGAGGTGCCGAGGTCAAAGCCATGCCTCTCACTGCAGTGCCAGCTGCATCGCCTTAGGGGTGTGCCCAGGGCCCAGGCGCCACCCAGAGCAGCTCCCTGCTAGCCGTGAGCAACAGCCTAGTTATCACGGGGATGCAGGCAGCGTGGGCCTCGGCCTGTAAATCCGGGTACTTGTTATCTACAATGTGGGTGAAGATCCCTGTGGCTGAACTACACAGACACAAGGAGTGGTGACAAAAAGCTTGGAGCACTGAAGCAAAAACATCAGAACGCACCCTTTCGCAAGGATGCCCTTCAGACGCGTCTCCTCGGGGACAACTATCCCCGTCACTGCTATTGCCGGGCCTGGCCAGTGTGGCCCTTCTTTCTGGGCCGTCTCCATGGTCTAGGGCTCAGCGGACACATGTGTGAGCTGGTGAGTGAGTACTGAGTGCATTTCACAAACACGGGAGGCCTGACTGAAAAATACAGGTGGTGATGCTATGCCACTCAATGAGGGCACAACAGCCCAGACTAGATGATAAGAGCCAGATTCTACTATCAGGAGGGACAACTAACTATTATTAACAACGAGAGGCCCAGTGCATGAATTTGTGCACAGGTGCGGCCCCTGGGCCTGGCTGGTTATCAGGGCTGACTGGGGGGAGGGGTAAAAGGGAGGAGGGACTGCAGGAGGCTGGCCCAGCAGTAAGCTAACCAACGGCCAATTCCTCGAGGAATCAGGCCCCCTCCTCCCTCCTGTCTGGGTCCGGGGCAGGTGAACCAGATTGGGGCTGTCAGGGGCCCAGCACAAGGTCTGGGAGAGTTTGCATTTTAGCTACCGGCCGGTTGGTCAGTCATTCTGGTCATTCTGGTCATTTGGTCATAACGGTCACTTAGGCTTTTATATATATATATATATACAGATTCTATTATTACCATTGAGGTGTGGCTATGCAGAATGGTGAGTTTAAATTAAAACAAAAACAAAAACAAAAACAATCTAGGTTGAAATCCAATCATGAGTCCAGGCAAATTCTTTAAGCCGGTTTCATTTCCAAGATGAAATAAAACTGCTCACTTCATAGGATTGTTGTGAGAATAAGAGGTAGTTTGTAAAAGTCCTGGCACTGAGTCGATTCTTAAAAATAGAAAAGTTATTATTGTTATCATTTTTAACAGCGTGCCGCAGAGCATTTACAAAGGGCTTTCATACACATTCACTTACTCGACTCTGACAACATCCCAGGAATAGGGGAAGCATTTCTGCTAGCCAATCAATGATGCAATTAAGATTCAATGATAAGATAACTCAAGTGCCTTGCAGGCTGGATCCTCAGTGGGAGGTGAGCAGGAGGCAGCTGATCAATAATTCTCTCTCATTGATGTTTCTAGCTCTCTCTCCCTCTCCATTCCTCTCTGAAATCAATAAAAATATTTTAAAAATAACTGCAGCAATCAGCACTATGAGCCATTATTATTATTACTAGAGGCCCAGTGCACAGGGATCAGGCCAGGCCACCAGTGCATGATGGGGGCCCGGGAAGGACCACAGGAGGGCTGCAAAGTGATTCCGGCCCACCTCACCCAGTCCTGATCCACTGGACCCAACAGCAAGCTAACCTACCAGTTGGAGCATCTGCCCCCTAGTGGTCAGTGCGTGTTACAGCGACTGACTCAATGGTCAAGCTAACAGTCCACACTAGTTTATTAGGCTTTTATTATAAAGGATTATTATTACTTATTGAGCTCTTTCTCTGTGCGGTGACTACAGTAGGCACTTTTCCAGCAATTTTTCATCATCATAACAGCACCCTCTGCAGAGGCACCATTGCCAGGATTGGTCCTTACTTTACAGACACCAAACTGAAACGAGGAAAGGCTACCCAGGTGTTGCCGAAATCCACGCAGTTGGCAAGTGGCCGAGCTAGGGCATGGTCCTGGGCCTTAAACCATGATCCTGACAACCGCTGTAACACTGAAGACAGGACTAAGAGCAGCTTCCTCCATTTAAAATCTGTTTCCTTTCGTGTAACCCCAATGTCCTGGGGTGGGTGGATCTAAAACTACTGACAAGGACGCTTCAAGCAGAGATAATCCTTGTCCTCACCAAACATGCCTGTAAGCGCCCAGTTCCTGCACCGGGCGTGTTTGTGCACACACAGCCAGAGCATGATTCCCGTGTAGCTGACATACAGTCTGATAGTCCAGCATCGTGAGATGCTCAGCACCGTGAGAAATGAAAGCAACATCCCTAAGAGGCGGCAGGACAGACAGATGCCTGCAGTGCATCGCACACATCAACCCACCCCTCAGAGCACGGAAGCAAACTTAACTCTGCCCAAACTGTCAGAAATGTCTTACCACGAGATTAGTCTCTCAATAAAAACTAACTACCGGTCGAAGGCTTCCCAGTAAAGAGTATTTGCCAGGGATGCTGGAGCATTGGGAGTGGCTGGTCAGACGCAGACACGAGGAAGTGGGGGCGGCTGAGCTGACACCCGGATGGAGAGTGCGCACGTGTGCAGACCCAGACAACTCGCCAGATCCAGCGAAGCTGCTGCGGGGGACACGGGGCTGCCATCGCAGCTGGGGTTCTCCGTGCCCTGCCCTCTCTCCCCCTGCGTCTCCTTGATCTGATTGGACCTGGGCTGCTCTGAGGGTCAAGTTCCCCCAACGGGTCGCTCCTCTCTCTCCCAGCCCCCAGCCTCCTCCTTGCATTGCTGACTTCAACCCCTTCAAAGCGGAACAGATTTCAGACAGACAGACAGACAGACAGACAGACAGATGAGAGCAATCCTTGGCTGTCACAACAACACTTCCAGGCACAAACCTCTGATCGTGGATTCAGTCCAAGGTCAACAGCAATGTCCAGGGGGCTCTGAGCTCAACAGAGTGGGGATGGAAGTCTCACTCAGAACTTCGTGTAAGGTGTGTCCCCCTCACTTCAGAGCTAAAGGATATAAATGTATTTTTGTGTGTGTTTTTTTTTTTTTATTAAATATATTTCTATTGATTTCAGAGAGGAAGGGAGAGACAGAGAAACACCAACGATGGGAGAGAATCATTGATAGGCTGCCTCCTGCTCGCCCTACAATAGGGATGGAGCCCACAACCCGGGCAAGTGCCCTGACCAGGAATCAAACAGTAACCTCCAGGTTCACAGGTCAACGCTCAACCACAAAAAGCCACACCGGCTGGGCTGTTTGGTTTCCATCCTCACCTGAGGATATTTTCCCAGTGAAAAGCAGAGAGAAACGTCGACGTGAGAAAAACACATCGATTGGTTGCCTCCTGCATGCGTCCTGACCAGGGCTGGGGCTGGGGAGGAGTCTGCAACTGAGATGAATGCCCTGGACTGAAATCGAACCCAGGATCCTTCAGGCCACAGGCCAATGCTCTATCCACTGCACCACACCGGCCAGGGTGAGGCTATGAATCTTGAAGGTTCTCAGGAATACCCAGAACGCATCAGCCTGGGGCACCACTCGGTCCACCCAGAGTGGCCACCAGCCTACTCCCTGTCCCACTGAGAGCGAGGCCAGGCCACCCAGAGGCGGACACTGTCAGCGATGTCTCCCTCGTTAACCTCACAGGCCGGAGAGAGAGTCCTGGTGGAGCACGGAAACAAAAGGACCATTTTGTTCTAAATCCTCGAAGGGGCTGGGTGGGATCGCCCTCCCCGATCAGCGTGGCTGGTGAGCCTTCCCCTGGTGGGGCCTGGTGAACACTCACCTCCCGGAGCAAAGGCGGGTCCTGACCTCCGACTAACCCAGGGTTCCCTGCAACGTGAGCCACTCACGCGGCTAATGTGTGCCGAGCACTCACTGCGTGCCAGGCACCGTTCTCAACAACTCTGCCTAATAACTCGTAATCCTCTGAAGAACCCCGTGACACCACGCAGCTGCCGCACTCTGTAGATGAAGAGGTGGCGGCCACAGGCCGTGGTTTGTCCCAAGGCACACGGCGCAGAAGTGGCAGAGCTGGTGTTCGGAGCCAAGCCACGTGCCCTGAGACGCTCACTCTTAACGCCCTCCCCCGTGGTGATGCTCAGAGAGCTAAGTGGGAGCAGGTACGACACGCAGCCTCCCAGCCACAGGGATTTGGTGACATTAAGCTTCTCTGAGCCCGAATTTCTTCAAAGTGAAGTACAATTGTGTGTCTTTTTTTAAATACAGTGGTACCTCGAGATACGAGTTTTAATTCGTTCTGTAACCTTGAGGCGTGGAAAACTATGAGACGCTCGAGTCGAGGTAAACTGGTGGGTCGTGTGCACCTGGCCGATCCGCGAGATTACTCCTATCTCAACTGTTGCTCGTATTTCAAAGCAAAAATCGCTCGCTCGATGGCTCGTATCTCAAAAATCTCCTATGTTAGGGCACTTGTATCTCGAGGTACCACTGTATATATAAATTTTTATTGAGAGGAAGGGAGAGGGAGAGATAGAAACATCAATGATGAGAGAGAATCATTGTTTGGCTGCCTCCTGCACACCCCCCACTGGGAATCGAGCCCACAACCTGGGCATGTGCCCTTGACTGGAATGGGACCGAGGACCCTTCAGTCCGCAGGCCATTGCTCTACCCACTGAGCCAAACCAGCTAAGCAAGTATAATTAGAACAGTACGTGTCCTACCTACCTATCCTACAATGAGAGAGGATATATAAATAGATCCCTCCTCCGTGCCTCCTCCCCCCCAACACACACACACACACACACACACACACACACACACACACACGCACTCACATGGTTACCGCTTTCGGAGGTCTTTTCTAGGCCCAGATGGGCAGATGGGTGGGGACCTCTTTGAGGGGAGGGGCCAGTATCTAACATATTTTGGTGGCCACATAGCCAGAGCTCATAACTACCCGAACCCCATTCGAGCCTCAAAAGATTGCCACTCTGGGTGCCAGTGGGCCCCGGAATGAAACTCCCAGGGTCCTTTGCTTGGCCCCTTAGAGACCCTGGCAGAGACTTGCTTGCACTGGGTGCTTAATGCCTTTTCCAAACCGCCTGGGAGGGAAGGATGGACCGGCGGTGGGCGAAGCCAGCCTCACTCTGATCCCGGTGATGTCTGCCCGGGAAAGGGATGGCGGAGTGAGTGTTCCCGTCTGGAGCCCCTGAGGCAGGCTCCCCGCCCCCGGAGCCCAGGACAGTGCCACCCACAACCCAGCGACCCACTGCACAGCGAGCGGGAGGGAAAGGGGGACGAGATTATACAGAAGCAGAACGGCTGCCTCCGGAGACAGAGGAGTTGTTAATACGAATGAACAGCTGTCTGGGGAGAAAACAGGCTTTTCCAGACGCAGACAAAGCTCTGTTTGTTACATTTCAGACACTTCCATGAGAGTGTCTGAGAGCCGTCTGATCTCGGGGATCGGGATGCCCAAATTACCCCCAAATCCGAAAGGTGAAGCCCAAATAAAGACAGAACTGTGAGGAAGACTTAGAGGGAGGAAATTCCTCCTTTTCCTCACAAGATTAGGTGGGTAAATCTACTGGGTAGTGAATGAGTACAACGTTCCAGCACTCAATACGAAAACCCAATAGAATATTCCATTCAAAATTCATTCAGAGATGTAAACGTACAATATTTTAAAATCTCAGTGCAAAATTCTCTTCTTGTTGGCCTGTTAATATTATTTTTAAAATATACAGTGGTACCTCAAGATACGAGTGGCCTAACATACGAGATTTTTGAGATACGATCCTTTGAGCGAGCAATTTTTGCTTTGAAATACGAGCAACATTTGAGATTTAAGTAATCGTGCGGATCGGCCGGCTGCACACCACCCACCAGTTTACCTAGAATCGAGCGTCTCATAGTTTCCCACGCCTCAAGGTTACGGAACGAATTAAACTCGTATCTCGAGGTACCACTATATATACATTTTTGTTGATTTCAAAGAGGAAGGGAGAGGGAAAGAGAGAGAGAAACATCAATGATGAGAGAGAATCGTGGAGCAGCTGCCTCCTGCACGCCCCCTACTGGGGATCAAGCCCACAACCCAGGCATGTGCCCTGACTGGGACTCGAACTCTGGTTCACAGGATGCTGCTCACTCACTGAGCCACACCGGCCGGACAGGCCTGTTTGTATTCCTGTATGCATGTTGGTTCTCTTGGTCTAGCTCTGCTCCCAGGTCCAAGCCCGCCCCGTGTGCTCCACAAAGCCCTGGGCAGTGCTCCGGGCTCACTGCGCTGGGCCAGGCTGCCAGGGAGGCTCTGAGGATGGCAGCCCTGGAGCCAGGCCTGGGCTCCAATTTGCTCCCATCGACCCTGACCCTCCCCGAGGAGGCCTGGCGCACTGGCACCTTTTGATCGACTGGCCGGGCCTGGCTGCCAGAGCACGGACTACAGTTGTACCTCGAGATACAAGTGCCCTAACATACGAGATTTTTGAGAAACGAGCCGTCGAGCGAGCGATTTTTGCTTTGAAATACGAGCAACATCTGAGATAGGAGTCATCACGCGGATCGGCCGGCTGCACACGACCCACCAGTTTACCACGGCTCGAGCGTCTCATAGTTTCCCACGCCTCAAGGTTACGGAACGAATTAAATCGTATCTCAAGGTACCACTGTATCAGACTGTGATACACAGCTTCCGGCGAAGGAAAGAGAAAGGACAGTGCTTCGGAATTTTTTCAGCCCGTCCCTCCGGCCAGTCCAGCTCCGATGGACTGCGGACCTCAGTCCCAGCTGGAAGGCACCGGAACAGCGGCACAGAAGAGAAGCACTCGCCGTGGTATTTATAGGCGCGTCCCGTCCAGGTGTCCTGACGACAGGTGCCGAGGGACTGCGCCGCGGGAGTCCTGGCGGCCCCGTGCGAGTGCGCCTGCTCCTTCCTTCACCCGCTTCGTGTTTATTGTTCTACCTTCCTTCCCACACACCTCGCGGGGTGTTGTGCAGCTTAGGAAGTTAGTGAAGGCTTGCGATTTTCCTAACGAAAGGTGTTATGGTGTTATGTAAATACACAGTATTATTTTGTCTTTATTCCAGCATTACTGGTTTGAAATAGTTCAGTGTGTGTAAATATGCTTAATAATGTGTAATAATTGGATTTTTTTTTTTTTTAGTCATTCCCTGGCATCCCAGTGAACAAAGCGGTAGCAGGCTTACTTTCCCAGGGAAATATTCGGCACCGTCTCCACTATCCTTTTCAGATCAAATTCTAGCCAGATGAGTTCTAAGCACTCAGAGCCATTTGCTTGAACACTAGCAAACACAGAATCACTAAGTTGTGACTTCCCATGAAGGTAAGCAGAGGGATATGCAAAGGTTAAAGTTCACAGCATAGCAGCTAGCCCAAGGAGGTAACAAGTACAGTGGCACCTCGAGATACGAGTGCCCTAACATATGAGATTTTTGAGATATAAGCCATCGAGCGAGCAATTTTTGCTTTGAAATACGAGCAACAGTTGAGATACGAGTAATCGCACAGATCAGCTGGCTGCACTCGACCCACCAGTTTACCGCGACTCGAGTGTCTCATAGTTTCCCACGCCTCAAGGTTACAGAATGAATTAAACTCGTATCTCGAGGTACCACTGTATGTGAGCTCCCTCTAAACAATCAGCATCACTGACAAGCCTATGTGTCTACCATTCAGGAAAACAAATGTCAAGTGCCACCATACACCAACACATGTTTTAAAGTGGGATCTCCAAAAACAAATATTACTCTGAAGACAGATAGCCAATCACGGTCATGGAAGCTCTTGATGGACACGTGTGTTCCCCTATGAACATCATTCTGTGCAATCGTGTTAGTGACCACCGGTCAAGAGGACCCGACCGTGGCAGCTCAGTTTTCTTCTCACGGTTCTGAATAAAAAGTTAGTTTCAACCTTCTCTGTGGCAACAGCCCCTACGTGTGCTGGCTCCCCCGGGAACAATGAGTTTACATGGTGTATCCCTTTAAATCGCCTGGGTGGGTATGTGCCCATTGGGCAGAAGACTCTTTTTATCCTTTCTATCACAAGTGGCAGAGAGCACATAGTGTGGAAATAGAGTCAAAAGCATAAGCCCTAGAATTATTATGAAGATGGGGAGAAGGTGTCAGTGGGTGACTGAAAAATGCACAAAACTCATCAAATGTTGAGGTTAATGAGTAATGTTATTTTGAAACATATTTTTATTGCTTTCAGAGAGGAAGGGAGAGGGAGAGAGAGATACAAACATCAATGATGAGAGAGGATCGGTGATCGGCTACCTCCTGCACACCCACCACGGGGGATCGAGCCAACAGCACAGGAGGGGATGTGCCCTGACTGGGAATCGAACTGTGACCTCCTGGTTTGTAGGTCGTCGCTCAACTACTAAGTCATACCAGAAGTGGCTCCCGTCCCGATGGTCATGGGGCTGGGCAGCCAGTGACACTTTAGGCCGGCTGGCTGGGCCATCAGGAGGTCCAGTAAGGCATGGAACCAGGCCATGATCTTGGGGATGTCAGGATGGTCAACCAGAAGTCACCTGCTGATTCTCATCTTGGGCCTTAAGTCTCAAATGGTCTTTCAAAATATGGAATCCGCATAATTCTCTAAACATGCCCACATCTCCTGAGAAGTCCAGCATCACTCCTCTTCTCTGTCTCCTTGTCCCTGTTCCTTCTCCCATGTTCCACACCATGGCTCTTATCACAGTGCATCCTGATGATCTATCTTCTACACTGAAATGTTGGCCCCTTCTGAGCAGGGGCTGAATCTGATTGGTTCCCACAGCGTCCAGCACAGTGCCTGCCTGACACGTGGGTGTTTGATGAAAGAATCTACACTGATAAATGGGTCATATACTAATTAGACTGGACATCTTCTGGACATCCTCCCGGATGTCCTTCTGGACAACGCCACCATGGCAGGGACCGAGGCAGAGGCAGTTAGGGGCAATCAGGCCGGCAGGGAGGTAGTTAGGGGGTGACCAGGTTGGCAGGCAGGCAAGCGATTAGGAGCCAGGGGTCCTGAATTACGAAAGGGATGTCTGACTGCCCACAGGGATCGGGCCTCAACCAGTAGTCGGACATCCCCCGAGGGGTCCTGGATTGGAGAGGGTGCAGGAGGGCTGAGGGACCCAGCCCTGTGCATGAATTTCGTGCACCGGGACTCTAGTGGATTATAAGGACAGCACCACAGCGGATTTGACTGTGCTTCTAAAGGACCTATTGGCCTGGGATCAGGTGACACCACAGTGTAAATGTCGAATTCGTTTATCCTTTTGACGAAGGTGGCTTTCAAAGAACCACTGGCCAAAGCTGCCGTGTCTGCTTTCGGCTGAAATGGAGACTTGGTTGCATTAGGAGCAGTCACGTTGCTTTCACTTTCCAAAGATCCGGGGCTTTGTTGTTGTTGTTGTTTGCTGGTGTTTTCCGTTGTTGTTGTTTGTTTGCTAAAAGGACACTAGATGAAAGAGGGCAATGCCTTGTGCACAGAAGACCTGGGGACTTTCTAGGAAAACAATTCATTGGCAGCAGCTCAGAACCCAATAGCTCTATGATTCTGCGCTAGATGCCAGGGAAAGAGGCATAGCCAACCAAGAGGCGGGATTTTAAAGCAATATGAAGGAAATACCCCAATATTCATTTGTTCTGTCATTCGCTCATTCATCTGTTCAACAAACATTTACCAGACACGTACTCGGTTATTTCCAGTAGGTATTGGGAAATAGTGGAGAGCAAGACAGACAAGATTTCACCCCACGGTGGTGGAATGGTTGTTAACAACACCCCCATTTGTGAGAATTTTGCAAATATGCTTGCTTCTTAGGAACATTTTAGGAGAGAATCCTCACTGGTCTCATCCCAGAGATGCTGTGTTTTTGTTCCTTTGTTTAAACAGAAGTCCATACACATTTCTGAGCTCTAGCTACAGTGGCTCCAGCCCATGTGGGCCCCGAAAAGACCTTTGCACCCGGGAAAAAGAAAGCAGTCAAACCCAGCCAGCGTAGCTCAGTGGTTGAGCATCACCCTACATGAACCAATAGTTCACGGCTCCATTCCCGGTCAGGGCACATGCTTGGGTTTCGGGCTTGATCCCCAGTGGGGGTAATGCAAGAGGCAGCCAATCGATGATTCTCCCTCATCACTGATGTTTCTATCGTCCTCCCTTCCTCTGTGAAATCAATAAAAACATATTTTTAAAAAGAAAAAGAAAGCAGCCAATTCGTGTGAAGGGAATGATCAAGGTAGGAGGTGTGTGTGTATGGGGGTAGGGGGATGAGGGCAGGTCTCAGAATTCAGAAGAGGAATTCATTCAAGAAAACTCTATTGCCTCTAAGGCACGGTGCATTGTTGATGTTTACCACGCACAATGGTTAATTTGTAGGTACCCATGGCCTGGAAGTTAGGAGGGGGTGGGAGTGAAACAGACTCTCTGGTAGCAGAGGTTTGGGTGCAATCCAGCTCAAACCCAGCAGAATGGTAAGGCAGCTCCAACCTGATTGATGTGCCAAGAAAGTGAAAATGGTTCCCATTAATGCACATTTTTTTTTTTTTGGAGACTAAAGAGGGTGGACTTCTAAAAGCTCTCAAAGCCGGCCAGTCATGCTCAGACAGTTACCAGGAACTGGTATTTCCTGACAACCCTCCTGCGGATCACAACAAAGACTTCCGGGGCCTGCCTGCCCCCCCATTTCCCAACCCGCATTCCTGGGGCCACGGGGGCAGGGCCTCCTTCCAGGGCTCCGCCTGGAGGAGTCGGACTTTGATCAGCTTCTCTCTGACTGTATTTTAGTAAATTATCCATGTAGTTGTATTTTGACAGCTCTCTTTGCAGCAGTAAAACAAAATGTGTGCATCGCAAATGGCAAAGATTCAAATTTCAGCTATGTTTATCCAAAATAGCACTGAACTGCTTCTGTACTTATGCTATACTGCCTACAGCTTTACGGAAGGGGAGACAGATGGGATGAATTTATCAGGGAAACAGCTGTGGCTTGAAGAAGAGACAAGCAAAAGTTTTGCTCTCAGGCTTGATTATGGATCAAGGTACCAGTCAAATCTGCCTCCGTGAGGCGGCCAAAAAAGTGTTTTTCACTTGACTGGTGATAATTACCTCTCCTCGACAGCTGACGGGGTTCTAAGTGGGTGTAATAATCAGGCGATGGCGAGGCAACAGGCAGGGCGCCGCCGGGAACTGCCCCCGTCAGGTGCGCTGGGGGCAGGGGCTCATGGGCCACAGGCTCCAAGCACCAGAGAAGACACCCCAAGCCCGGGAATGGGCGGGAGGGAGTCCGCACGAACAGGAAACAGGAGCGGACACGATCCCGGGAGCCTGGATGCTGGAGCTTAAGCATCTGCGGGACCAGGACGTCACTGACCAAAGGCCAGCTCCTCCATCTCCAACTTCCCGCCCGTTTCTTACCCGTGAACGGGCATCGCTCGTCCTGGGCCCCCATGGACGGGGTGGGCACCGGTTCCCGCTCGGGGGAAGCGAGTTGGACTATTTCTGCTCGGATTCATCTCTGTCTGCGTTCACACGTCCAGGGGGATGTTCGTGAGGACGGACCGGCTTCGGCTTTCTGCACACACACTGTGCTCACACTGGCCGGGTGGGCGTGGGTGGTTCGGAGAGTGGGGCTGGCGCAGGGGACCGCTCCTGGCTGGTGGCGACGCCAGTGTCGCCCGTGGCTCAGGGAGAACTGGCAGATGTGCCACCGCGCATCCTCCAGATCCTCCCACACACCGTGCCGTTCGGTGCACAGACTTTGCGTTTAAAATAAGAAACCGTGCGTTCTGTGGAAAACTGGTGTCTCTTTATATATTGCCTTAAGTAGAGGTCGCTCTCTATACTGCACATGATTAACACCTGACACGCTGCTCTATTAGATTTTAAAAAACATATTTTTGTTGATTCAGAGAGGAAGGGAGAGGGAAAGAGAGAAACATCAATGATGAGACAGTCATTGATCGGTTGCCTCCTGCACGCCCCCTACTGGGGATGGAGCCTGCAAACCGGGCATGTGCCCTGACCGGGAATCAAACCGTGACCTCCTGGTTCAGAGGTCAATGTTCAACCACGGAGCCACGCCAGCCGGGCTGAAATAGATTTTATAAATCTGATTTATGCCACACAGCGAATAGCATGCTCCACCCGGATCAGTGACATTAATACTGCTATGCTAACAGGAACACGAAGGCAGAGAGAGGCTGTAAGAGAAACAAACAAAATCTGACATGTATGCAGTCAGCCCTGTGTGACAGTGATACCCACTGGCACGAGATTTCCCTAAAACGCTCGGAGTTACCACATCCCCACTGAGGGGGAAGGCAGGGAAAGCATGAACATACAAGTGTGCAAAGAAGTTTCTGATGGGAAACTTACTCCCTTCCTAAGCATTTCCCCATCCTATTCCCACTCTTTCCAAAGGTTCTATGTTTTCTTTCCTTTGATGTAAGGAAATTATTTCCCTCCCTTAGCCTTTCTGCAAACCTCCTCTAATTTTTCTGTGACTTTTGTTCCAAAACTCCTCCATCTGTCTATCTTGACAAACTCCTGATACTGAGTCCGATTGGACTATCTTCTCCCTCTCTCTCTCTCTCTCTCTCTCTCTCTCTCTCTCTAAGATTTTTTAAATTGATTTTTAAAAGAGAGGAACGGAGAAGAAAAAAGAGAGAGAGAAACATCTATGTGACAGCAAGACATCAATCAACTGCCTCCTGCCTGGCCCACACCAGGGATCGAGCCTGCAACCCGGGCACGTGCCCTGACCGGGAATCGAACCGGCAACCTTTCGGTGCACGGGATGGCACCCAACTAGGCTAACCACACTGGCCAGGGAGCCCTCCCTCCTTTAGGGGCAGAGACAGTGAGGTACTGAGCGAAGCACAGGCTACGGAGCCAGGCAAGCCCGTTATGGTCCAGCTTCACCTCGCAGGGGCTGTGAGCGGTGCTCACACTCCTTCCCGGAGCCCCAGTTTCCCTGTCTGTAGTTTGGAGTAAACCTTGGAGGGCTGAGCGGGAGCACCTGTGTGATGTCCGCGGAAAGTGTCAATAGCAGGAAGCACGTTTTATCTTCGAGAAGAAGATTTTACTGACGTGCCTTTTCTGCCACTCTCTTCCGTTAATCATGGCTGCCCTTCTTTTCTTCTCCACGGCCATCAGTCCGCTTGGATTTAAGGGAACATGCACAGAGCTGAGGCCGTCAATATTTCACTCTCTACCACATTTTATTCCACCGGTAAGATTTCCACACACAGACAGAGGATACTAATGCTTAAGGTATGTATGCCAGGCATAGAGGTATAAGGCATAGAGGTGTAAGGCATAGAGGTGTAAGGCATATAAATGTAAGGCACAGGTGTGTAAGGCATAGAGATGTAAGGCATAGGTGTGTAAGGCACAGGCGTGTAAGGCATAGGTGTGTAAGGCATAGAGGTGTAAGGCACAGGTGTGTAAGGCACAGAGGTGTAAAGTACAGGAGTGTAAGGCACAGGTATGTAAGGCACAGTTGTGTAAGGTATAGTTGTATAAGGTATAGAGGTGTAAGGCACAGGTGTGTAAGGCACAGGTATGTAAGGCACAGGCGTGTAAGGCACAGATGTGTAAGGCACAGAGGTATAAAGTACAGGTATGTAAGGCACAGGTGTGTAAGGCACAGGTGTGTAAGGCATAGAGGTCTAAGGCACAGGTATATAAGGCAAAGGTGTGTAAAGCACAGAGGTGTAAGGCACAGGTGTGTAAGGCACAGAGGTATAAAGTACAGGTATGTAAGGCACAGGTGTGTAAGGCATAGAGGTGGAAGGCACAGGTATGTAAGGCACAGGTGTGAAAGGCACAGGTATGTAAGGCACAGGTGTGTAAGGCACAGAGGTGTAGGTACAGACATTAGGCCTGGATTCAGAAAAGGATCAGGTGCTCCTGGAGGGACAGTGCCAGTTTGATGGCAGGAAAACAGCTCAGAGCACAGATAACGGGACATGAAGCAAAGCCATGTCTCACTGGATGCCCCCCCCCCCAATATTATGGGAGCAGAAATGCTTCTAAGATTCTCCTATCAGCATCCCCTCTTCCCGGCAACACTAGGGAGCCACACTGCGGGGCCCGGCTTCTGCTCTGTCACGTGGGAGCTGGGTGACCTTGGGCCAGTTCCTTAACCTCTCTGTGCCGCACTGGCAAAATGGGGACAAGGCTAGCACCCGCCCTGTAGGGGTGTTACAAGAATTAAATCTGTTAATGAAGGCAAGTGCTTAGAACAAGAACAGTGTTCCAAGTTCTAGTGCAAAGCAGGTACTACCTAAAACTGACTGCTATAACAATGATATGATGCTGATTATTGTTACACATTTATTATGTTACCTAATTAAATACGAAGTGCTGTTATCGTAAGGAGCGCCGAGGAATTGACACAGTGGCAAGAGGTTTCATACATTATTCGAAGCCCTCAGACTGTGGAGACTGGGAGGCGGCGGCCAGGAGCCGGGAAGACTCGCACCCGCACAAAAGGAGAGAGGCAGGGCCTGGCCGAGCGCAGTGGGCGAGCATCTCTCTCCCAGGAAGACCGTAAGGTGTGGCTGACTAGTCAGCCTTCTTCCTAAGAACTTTGCTGCTGAGGGTCGTTTACCCCCTCAGGCCTGCACAGAAGTCAAGGTCAAGTAGAATCCTGCCTTGTGCCTCCTGAGCCCTCCTTTTGAGATGGGTCCTGAGGCCCACAGGGAGGTCTCTAGCCACACCAGGAGATTTGATAGACATATTTCTTTAATATATATATAATTGATTTCAGAGAGGAAGGAGATAGAAACATCCATGATGAGAGAATCATTGATTGGCTGCCTCCTGCACGCCCCCTACTGGGGGATCAAGCCCACAACCGGGCCATGTGCCCTTGGTTGAATCAAACCTGGGACCCTTTAATCCACAGGCCGACACTCTATCCACTGATCCAGACCAGCTAAGGCTGTATGTTATATTTCTGACAGAGAGAGAGATGTCTTGGTTATTGCAGCCAAAAAGAAGAAAACATGTAACAGCAGTCTAGCGGCAATGCTGTCTCTCAGTGTAAGTCAACAAATCCCTGTCTCGCCCTGGCAGGCTTGGCTCAGTGGATAGAGCGGCGGCCTGTGGACTGAAGGGTCCTGGGTTTTATCCCGGTCAAGGGCACATGCCTGGATTGCGAGCTTGATCCCCAGTGTGGGGAGGGAGGGTGTGCAGCAGGCAGCTGATCAGTGATTCTCTCTCATCATTGATTTTTCTCTCTCTCCCTTCTTCTCTGAAATCAATAAAAACATTTTTTTTTAAACATCCCCATCTCTGGGTGTCCTCCTATTAATCAGTGATAATAACCACCAGGATAACCACGGAACGAGGGGTGAGAAAGTGCCGCCTGAAATTCACAAAGCACACGTGAGGGGCCCGATGCAAACACAGAAATGACCTTCCTTTTAAGAATCAAATTGGAGCACCTCACATCCTTGTATTCAGGACAAAGCTTTTGGAAACGAAAAAAAAGCTGGATGTCAATACTGTACTGTGCCATCGGCCGTGAGCTTTACAAATGCCACGTGTGTGCCAGGAAGCCTCCAGCAGAAAGCTCCCGAATAACCACCCCGCCTTTGAAAAGCTGTCTCTCGGTGTCTGGTGCCAGTCAACAAAGGAAGGTGGGGACAAATGTGGACTCTGACGGGGGTTCTCTCCCTGTATATGCTGCAGGGCTTCTGCTCGACATTTAACATGCTCAGCTACAAATGATCCATTCAACCCAGCTAGTGTGGCTCAGTGGTGAGCATCGTTCTATGAACCAGAAGGTCACGGTTTGATTCCCTGTCAGGGCACATGGCCAGGTGGCGGGCTCAATCCCCAATGTGGGGCAAGCAGGAGGCAGCCAATCAATGATTCTCTCTCATCATTGATTTTTCTCTCTCCCTCCACACTTCCTCTCTGAAATCAACAAAAAAATATATTTAAAAAAAAATGACCAATTTAAAAGGAAAGAACTGTTTTGGACCTCAAACCAACTACTGAACAAGGCAGACGTTTAAGTGAATTATTTTTAGTTTTTGTGATTATTTTCACTGGTGAATAAAATTTCTTTCGTGTCTTCAGGACCAACAGAACAGACACACACTGAATGTGAATATTTGTAAGACCCTTTTCATAAATAAAAAAACCTGAAGTAATCAGTAAACTATTACAAAGCAACATGCAGCTGACGGAGAGAATAAAGGGCCATTTAACACAAAGCACCGATGCATCCAGCACGTTGATAAAAACCTATGGTTTCACCACCCATTCTCCTTTTTGGGGTTCATCACTATGTGTGCGGTGATGACCTGCTCCCCTAGAATCAGAATAAAGCAGATTTGATTGCTTCTCCTCCCCACCCCATCCCCGAGGAATGCACAAACCTTAAAAACAAATGTTCTTTAAAAGACAGCCTGGTGAGGGTATTTAATATTGATGAAATGTTAGTATCAAGTAGAAAAAGATTTCCTACTGGAATTCTGAGTCTGCCGATCCCATTCTACAATAAAATGGTTAAATCAGATCAGAATAAAAGTCCAGGAGAATCACAATAAAAGGAAATGAAGATGAAAATATGAAAAATAAATACCCATAAGCCCCCTACTCACCAAAAGCAGACAAGTAAACTACTTCCTGCCTTTTTAAAAACGTTGGGAATGACTGCCTTTGACCTTGGCATATGGGTGTCAAAATAAAAGCAGAAAGATTGGTTTTCTCTGTATATTATATTTGCATGAAGACAACCACAGACAGAGGACAGTTCACTCCAATTTCTTTTTATCTTTTCCTCTAAGCAGATTCCCCCATCCTGGTTTCAATACAACCGGAGGCATACATTTTTAAATAAAAATAAGAAGACTGTTGATGTTGTAATTATATCCCCACACTTGTCCCCAGATCGTCCTGCAGGTCCTTTACACTGGTCTCCTGGAATGCCCCCACAGCTTTCAGCTTTGAATGACCTCAATGGCAGTGACCTTGAGTGCCCTGCATGACCCAGGAGGGCCACAGAGCTAGTAAGGGAGCTTCCCCTTTGGCCAGGTTGACGAGGGACCCGGAGCCCCGTCCCCAGAGCTAATTACGCCAGGCAGCCCTTCCCGAGCAGACCTGGGGAGGAAGTGGAGGAGCGGCCTTCCATCCCGCTCCATGCTCGTGGCTTCTGCTTCACTCCATGGACAAGCAGTTGGAGGGACAGAAAACCAGGACGACGCAGGCCAGAGCAGGAAGCTGGTGCTCAGCCCCAGCCCAGGCACTGGGCCCACGCGGTGCCACAGGTCCCTGTGCCTGAAACTCACAGCCTGCGTGCAGAGACCATCTGATCCGGGCTTTGGTTTCTTGGGCGCCAGACAGTGTCCCACCTGGTGACCCCAGCTGCCGGCTGGTTGGTAAATAATCAGACGTTCTCTGCCCTTGAACGCGGCCCTAACGCAGGGTCCGAGGAAACGGATCCCACTGCTGAGCATCCGCAGGGGCACTTACTACCACGAATGACGCTGCTAAGCGAAGAACGACCACTGGGGGACCCGCTTTTAACATCTGGATTAGAAGATGGGCTTTGCCTGGAGTGGAATTACCCACAAGGGCGTGGCTGTCAAGCAAGCGGAATGTGGAGTGAGATGTTCTGATTTAGCGTCATTTGTTCAAGTTCAAAGCCCCAGGCTCTTAGCACAGGGAGAGTGAGCGAGGGAGGCCGAAGAGAGGAATGAACTGGTTAGCAGTGGGCTCACTCCCTCATGTTGGGGAGAAAGCAAACCCTCAAAGTCTCCCGGGACTTTTCTGCTCCGGATTGAAAACCTGTCATCCCTTCATCTGACATGGGAAGATCCCCTTCTTCTAAAATGGCCCTTTTCCTTAAAACCGTGCCCTGGGTATTTCTTGCCTTAGGAATGGGGCATTTTTATCATGAACTGCACATCACTTTACATTAATGGTGATTTTGAATATGGAGACTAAGATGAACGCCGTTACATGGTTATGCTATGGGGCTCTGTATGTCTTCGACCGGCCAGCCACCACCCGGTGCACGGGGGTGGTCGTGTTTATTAAACCTGGGCAGACAGAGGTCCGAGCGCTGTGCTGCTCGCTACACAAGACGCAGGGACAGGTGCACAGCTGCTCCCTCAGCTGCTCAGACAGGTCTACGCAAGCAGGAGGCAGTGCGGTTACAGGAAGAGCACGCGTTTCAGGGAGTGCAGGTGCTGCTTTTATTGGCTTCAGAGAGGAAGGGAGAGGGAGAGAGAAACATCAATGATAAGAGAGAATCATGGACCGGCTGCCTCCTGCGCGCCCCACACTGGGGATCAAGCCCACAACCCGGGCATGTGCCCTGACCTGGAATCTAACTGTGACCTGCTCATTCATAGGTTGATGCTCAACCATTGGGCACACTGGCTGGGAAAGGAAGGTCAGTTATTTAATAACTAGGGGCCCGGTGCACGAATTTGTGCATGGGTGGGGTCTGGCCTGCCTGTCCTGATCTGGGCCGACTAACTAGACCAGCCAGGGGGAGGGCATGCAGGAGTTTGGGTGGCCAGCCCTGCCCCCATCTGGGTTGGGGGGGATGTTTGGGGGTGAGGTTGGCCAGGGGGAGGGGCCATGGGCGGTTGGTGGGCTGGCCCCACTCCCTGGTCGAATTCCTGGTCGAGGGGACAATTTGCATATTAGGCTTTTATTATATAGCATTTCACCTCTAAGCCTTCTTGTCAACTAAGCTTTGACCTTGGCCTTCAATGCCCGCCCTTGTCAGGCCTGCGTTGTCCAGTTTTAGCAAGAAGCTCCCAGTTCTGGGAGAATCCCCTCCTCAGATGCCTGATCAACCTGGACTCCTGGTCAAATCCTTTACCTCCCCATCCTGGTGGCACCTGGGCCTGACACTTCCTCTTGGTAATTTTCTAACTACTGTTCTCCTCCTTCCTACTCCCGGGCTCTACACCCCCTCTTCCATGCTGGATTTGGAACTGAACCCTGTTCTGTACTGCGGTGTGCTTCCCCCTGTTGCAACAGCTCCTGAATAAAATATGTTTTTACCGCTTTAATGCCTGTCAGGCCTGCATATCTGCTCTATTTCCTTTATTTTTTAAAATATATTTTCATTGATTTCAGAGAGGAAGGGTAAAGGAGAGAGAGAGAGAGAGAGAGAGAGAGAGAGAGAGAGAGAGAGAGAGAGAAGCATCAATGACGAGAGGGAATCATTAATCGGCTGCCCCCCTACTGGTGACTGAGCCCACAACCCAGCCACTTGCCTTGACCAGAATCAAACCTGGACCCTTCAGTCTGCAGACCAACACTCTACCCTCTGAGCCACACCAGCCAGGGCTCGGGTTTCTCTTTGATACCTTGGAGAGGCATCAG
>PVJN01020265.1:0-15696 GCA_004026805.1 Lasiurus borealis | reverse complement strand
CACTTGCCTTGACCAGAATCAAACCTGGACCCTTCAGTCTGCAGACCAACACTCTACCCTCTGAGCCACACCAGCCAGGGCTCGGGTTTCTCTTTGATACCTTGGAGAGGCATCAGAGAAAATAAGAACAAGATTCCTATTAGCACCAATAGCAAATAAGACCTATTACACTTTGTGGGAGTCGAAGCCATATGATAGCCACTCAAAACACGCCACCTCTCTTTTTACTGAGACTTCAATATATCTCCGAACACCCCCCCTACAGGTGCAGTGACATCCGCTAAGGCACACGGGCTGCAGGACAAGGAGCAATGCCTTGTGGGTAGATGCATCACCTCCCAGCGCTAAGGAAACCACAGGTGCAGGAGGCCCCTCCGCCCCACGAGCAGGTGGGAGCCTGGGAACGGGAAACTGACTTCCAGCCCCCCTGCAGCGGCTCCCAGGGGCTCCCCGTAGCTCCTGGTCTCAGCCTCACGGTCGCCAAGGGAAGACAATACCATAGCCCGCCTCGCACAGCACACGAGGAGAAGTATCTGGTGCATGCTTTAAAGGTCACTGCATATAGAACAGCTAGATCGCTGAAGCAAAATAACATATTCATCAGTGAAATAGAGAAGCCTCGCAGCCTTCATCTGTTCCCATTTTAAATTTACCCCAGTATGTAAATGAGGGGATTTAAAAAAGCACCAGGCAAGATTCTCAGCTAGGTGCGAAGAAAAGCACAATCAAGAGGCAAATTTGTGACTTGAAGTGTAAGAATTTGCCAAATGGGCTGTACTTACATTTTACTAGTGATCTGAGCGTCTGCAACGCCAATAGAAAGATCCCAATTATCGTTAAATACCCAGAGCAGAAATTTGCTGCTAAACTGCTGTGTAGTATCGGTCTCGGGTTGGCTTTTATAAACATCTGATTTTATGGGCTGAAATCATCACAGGGATACCACACACAAAGCTGAACTTTAAACACACAGCCCCAGTCGCAGACAGAGTCTGAAGGAAGGAAGGCAAAATACAATTTGGATTAGAGACTGAACGATCTGATTTTAGAAAGACATACATTTTGCTGCAGTGGGGAGAATCAGCAGCTACTCTAGCCACTTAACATTTGAAAACTCGATTGATGGCGAATGAGAGACCTGATCACCCTCAGCAGAGTTTTCTCCCATCAGCACATTCGCACTCCCCCAGACACGCACAGAGGAGGGTTTGTGATCCACAGCTAGTGACACAGTGCATCGTTGGTGGCCTAAACACTGGGAGCAGCCATTCTAGTGTTAATGAGATTGAAGCGTCTGTAATAATAAAAGTATAATATGCTAATTAAACCAGACATCCTTCCAGATTTTCTTCGGACAACCTTCCGGAGGAAGCTGGCTGTGAGGGAAGCCCAGGTCCCAGTGCCAGAGGGAAGACGGATGGTGTCAGTAGCCCTATTCTGGCACGAATTTCGTGCACCGGGCCTCTAGTATTTTATAGTTGTGAGGAGCATAAACTTCTTCTAAGGCCACTTCTTCAAAATAGACTCGCCCAGGCCTTGGTATTTTGTGGAAGAGCCACACTCAAGGGGCCAAAGAGCCGCATGTGGCTCGCGAACGGCGGTTTGCCGACCACTGATCTGAACCATGACTGAACCAATCAATAAATTGATGGACACCACTCTTCTTTCTCTATCTATTCAGAAAAGATTCCAGATCTCAGAAAAAGGAAGGCCATCATGACCACAAAAACTCCCTTTGGACCACATCCTGTGTGGCTCAATGGTTGGGCACTGACCCATGAACCAAGGGGTCTGTGGTTCGATTCCCAGTCAGGGCACAGGCCTGGGTTGAGGGGTTGATCCCCAGTGGGGGGTAGGGGGTGGGGGGTGGGGGGTGCAGGAAGCAGCCGATGGACGTGTCTCATCCATGTTTCCATCTCTCTATCCCTCTTCCTTCCTCTCTCTCTAAAATCAATAAACACATATTTTTAAAAATCTATTAAAAAATCCTCTTGGCGAGCCCATGCACAGAGGAGACCAGCCAGCAAGGTGGGAGAAGCGGCAGCCTAGGTCCAGGCCTGCTCCTCGCTGAGCACAGCCTCCGATGCCGGGACCGGTCCCACCCACGTCCCCCCCGTGGGCAACAGGCTCAAGTGTTGGGGTGCAGGTGTGTGCAGCAGGGACAGCCCTGGGAAGCCCTTCCTGCCTAGCAGCTAGAAAGCATGGGCTGGAGTCACCCTGCACGCTCCAGCAGAAAGGAAATAACGCGAGATAAACCCCAGGACTGAGGGGAGAAGAGATGAAGACGGAGGACGGGGAGCCCATTCAGGCCCCCAGAAAGCGCCAGGGGCACCCCCACACTTAGCGCGGTGACATCTCCAGAGACACCCTGCCCACGTGTGTGGCCTCACACCACCTCCTCAGACCCGTGGCTGCCCAGTTTTAAACATGTACAGATATGTCTCCTTCTATTAATACTTTCACTAAAGGCAACTGAAGCTTTCCGATGGCTGAATGATTTCTAAGACTTCTCAAGGCTTTTACTACAGCGGTACCTCGAGATACGAGTGCCCTGACATACGAGATTTTTGAGATACGAGCCGTCGAGCGAGCGATTTTTGCTTTGAAATACGAGCAACATTTGAGATAGGAGTAATCGCGCGGATCGGCCGGCTGCACACGACCCACCAGTTTACCGCGACTCGAGCTTCTCATAGTTTCTTACGCCTCAAGGTTAGGGAACGAATTAAACTTGTATCTTGAGGTACCACTGTATACAGATGAGCATTCTGGTTCTCCAAAGAGGACATAGTTTATCCAATCTGTCCCCAGACCAAGACACCCTCCTCTCAAAGGCCATTTGTAGGGCTCATGGCCCACGGAATACGTATGGGACTGCTGTCGGTACCCCCAACCTTCCTCTCCCACCCCCACCCCCTGGGCCAGAGTGAACGTGGCCAAGGAGAGAAGAGGCGGCAGCAGCACGCGGGGTGGGTGAAGCAGCTGTGTGCTATACTCGTCGTCTCGATAAACACCACGACCTACTTAAGAGAGAAAGTGGAATGGATGCTGAGACCAAAAAATAAAATAAATAAAAGGAAGTGTGGAAGGCCTCCATCCTCCCAATTTAGAGAGAGGACAGTGGTTCATGGCTTATCGATTTGTTCATTCCTTGTTCAGGGAGGAGACTTCATGCACTCGTTTACCCTTTAAAAGCAAGGTATAGGTGTTTTTTTTTAAAAAAGTACATATATATATATATATATGTATATATTTTATATTTTATTGATTTTTCACAGAGAGGAAGGGAGAGGGATAGAAAGTCAGAAACATCGATGAGAGAGAAACATCGATCAGCCGCCTCCTGCACGCCCCCCCCCCCCCTACTGGGGATGTGCCTGCAACCAATGTATGTGCCCTTGACCAGAATCAAACCTGGGACTCCCCAGTCCGCAGGCTGATGCTCTATCCACTGAGCCAAACCAGTTTCGGCAATATATATTTTTATTGATTTCAGATAGGAAAGGAGAGAGAGAGAGAGAGAAACATCAATGATGAGGGAAAATCGTTAATTGGCTGTCTCCTGCACGCCCCCTACTGGGGATCGAGCCCAAACCCAGGGATAGAACTGTGACCTCCTTGCTCTTGGGCACCAAGCCATGCCGGCCAGGCAAGGAATGGTCTTTAATCCCAGAGTTCATCTAAACCCGTTTGGCAACCACTGCATTTTCAGCAGCATTTTCCTAAGAAAGCAATCCTCCCAGGACTTTAAGCAAGGAGCTATCAGCTCCCCAAAGAGAGCATCCCTGAACACACGGCAGGTCATCCGAAAACCGGACATAAAGGCAACCCTCTAGGCCAGTGGTTCTCAACCTTCCTAAGGCCACGACCCTTGCATACAGTTCCTCATGTGGTGGTGACCCCCAACCATGACATTTTGCTACTGTTATGCATCGTGATGTAAATATCTGCATTTTCCCATGGTCTTAGGCGACCCCTGTGAAAGGGTCGTTTGACCCCCAAAGGGGTCGCGACCCACAGGTTGAGAACCACTGCTCTAGGCTGAGCAGCTGTGGACAGCCCTCGGCATGAGAATGCTCCTGGGGCCCAGCTCAGAGGCGGGAGGCTGGCCTTCCTCCCGGGGAAGAGAAAGCAAGAAAGAGCACAGACCTTCCCTCCCACCTCCGGGTCTGTCTCTGTATGAAGGTTCTTTCTAGAACCCTTTAGAAAGAGTCAACAAAGCTGAGGGCTTTAACAAGCTGCCAAATGAGGGGTGCACGCGAGGCCAGCAGCATGGAGAATACACTGCTGAGCCAGCCGGCGGGGCTCAGTGGTTGAGTGGCGACCTATGAACCAGGAGGTCACGGTTCACGGTTCCATTCCCAGTCAGGGCACATGCCCGGGTTGCAGGCTTGATCCCCAAGGGGGGCGTGCAGGAGGTGGCTGATCAATGGTTCTCTCTCATCATTGATGTTTCCATCTCTCTCTCTCTCTCTCCTTTTCTCTCTGAAATAAGTAAAAAAATAAATACATTTTTAGAAAATGCAATGCAGATTCTTCTTATAAAACCAGTCCATTTGCCTTACTCTAGTCCAGTGGTTCTCAACCTTCCTAAGGCCGAGGCCCTTGCATACAGTTCCTCATGTGGTGGTGACCCCCAACCATGAAATGTTGCTACTGTTACGCATCGTGATATAAATATCTGCATTTTCCGTGGTCTTAGGCGACCCCTGTGAAAGGGTCGATTGGACCCCAAAGGGGTTGTGACCCACAGGTTGAGAACCGCTGCTCTAGTGCTTCCTTCCAAGACCAGTGGAAGCTCTCAGACAGATAGCACTTCCCCGGTCGCCGCCGGAGCCAATGCTCTCCTCTGCTGCCACGGGGAGGAGTGACGCCCAGGGACCCTCGGTCCAGTGGCCACCGACGGCCACTTTGCAGGCCGGCTGGGCCCGGCGGCTCCCACCTCTTCTACTTCCCAAGGTCGCTTGTGTCTCTTCCCAAACCTGTTTCGCTGCTTACACAGCATTATTAATTTTTAGTGAGCTCGGAGATACTGTTGTTAAAAAAAGAGTTTGCTGAGTCTATGAAAAGCGTAGAACCGTTTAGAAAGAGTCAACAAAGCTGAGGGCTTTAATGAGCTGCCAAATGAGGGGTGCGCTCGAGGCCTGCGGGGGCTCCGGGAGGGGTCAGGGAATGTGACCTCTCACGGAGGCTGCCCAGCGTCCGAGTCCTTGGCTGTTCCAGAGAAACCAGAGTTGGGTGCAGCGAAAGAGGTGATTCTGGTGGGGTTTTCAAGGGAAAATGAAGTGCACCCTAAATCAGGGGGTCTGTACACAAAGGAGATGTCTTAGCCCAACACATACCTCAGATAAAGTCCTTGGTAAGGTTTCCCCATTTTTCAATTAACCGTCCAACTTCTGGTCTCAAGCTTGTGGGGTGAGACGGTTTTCACTGACCATCTAATTACAGTGGTACCTCAAGATATGAGTTTAATTCGTCCCGTAACCTTGAGGCGTGGGAAACTATGAGACCCTCGAGTCGCGGTAAACTGGTGGGTCGTGTGCAGCCGGCTGATCCTCGAGATTACTCCTATCTCAAATGTTGCTTGTATTTCAAAGCAAAAATCGCTCGCTCGATGGCTCGTATCTCAAAAATCTCGTATGTTAGGGCACTCGTATCTCGAGGTGCCACTGTACTGATCGGCACTTAACATTCTCCTCCTGACCATTAGCCCCTGGCCACCTCCCTAGTTGGGAACATCTCCTTTATGGAGCAGGTTCCTAGGAAACACCAGGCCACAAGTCAGGAACAGACTCTGGTCGCTGCCTGAAATGTGTATAGTCTTGCAGTCACGTTTCTCTTTGGGCCTCAGTTTCCTCAGTTATAAAGTGCCTGTGTTGGGGTTGATGACAAGAAGGAGTCTCTTCTGATTCTTTAAAATACCACTCCAGGTAATTCGGCTCATATAAGATGGACAGGGTTCCATAAAACAATTATTGCTAGAGGCCCGGTGCACAAAAATTAGTGCACTGGGGAATGGGAGGTCCCTTAGCCAGGCCTGCCCTCTCTCATAGTCCAGGAGCCCTCAGGGGATGTCCTACTGATGGCTTAGGCCCACTCTCCATGGGAGGCAACTGGGCTGATCAGGGGAAGGTGCAGCCCCCATCACCCCACTGCTGCTGCCACTGCCGGCTGTGGTGCCTGCCTGAGCCCACAGCTGCCATGAGCCCCGGGCCTCTCAGCTGCTGTGGATTTGTCAGGATGGAGGTCCGGAAGACATCTGCCCTAATTAGCATATTGTCCTTTTATTAGTATAGCTCATTTGGAAAACAAATCATAAATATTTGGAAAAATAGAAGTTCATTATTAAGAATAAGTAACTTTTCTTGAGAAAAGTTATTTAAAAATTTTAAGCACAAAGAACAGAATATACATACAATTATTCAAATAAGATTTTGAGTTACCAACATGAAATTGATATTTTTATAATTTTAGAGTGAGGAAAAAAAGTCTCCAAGATGTCAGAGCTCAACTGTTTATACTTTCTTGAATAAAAAAAATTTGTAAGAAACCATTCTTATTATTTTACCATTCCAAAGTAGTTTATAAAGCTGTAGTTCTGAGAATAGTAAGCAATATAAAACCGTTTAAATACTTTCCAGTATTAATTTTGCAAACACAAACCTACAAACAATTACTAACTGGAGAAGAGCTATTCAAAGACACAGATGCCACCTTCCTTCACACCTTTAGATCTGCAACAGAGCTAAAATGAAAAGTTACGCTCCAGACTCAACTTTAGTCACAACTGCATTTTTTTTTAAACAGCAACATGGCTTAACAAAAATATGTGACTCTAGATGAAAAGGAAGTTACTGAAGGGCACTGCCTAACATGCTGTTTTGATCTTGCATTTAATTAGGAGAACGGTGCCGGAATTACTCTTGGTGCCAAAAAAATTATATCAAGATAGGAGATTTAGAGGTAAGTACGTTTCATCTTTTAAAGCAGCCATTTGCCGCTGTGAGTGGGGAAAGTTAGTGGCGTAATATTCACCAACTTCCAGCTTTCTTCTCTGATTCAGCTACTCCAAGCGTCTGACAATATTTCATTAAAAATTAATGTGTGATCCACACAAGTGCCAAATATTGAAAATATAAATAAAAAGTAATAAAAATAGTCAGTGCACTAACAGGGGAGCGGAAGGAAGACAGGAGGGGGAGGCTCAACGTGAGAAGGAGAGAGATTGAAACATCCGCTTTCTATTCCGGACCGTGTACAGCGGCACACCCGCCAGCAAGTGGAAGCCAAATATATTCCGGGCTCCGACGGGATTTGTTTGCGATCCTGGCATTACTCTGACTGTATCCTCCCTGGTGATACTTCCTGACCGACAAGGCCAGTCTCATCAGAGCTTCCACAGGGAGAGTTGTGGGTCCTGGGGAGCATTCTTGGAGTTGGCCTGCATTGGGGGTGTCCACTGACTGGGGGTGAGAAGCTTTCCCAGGACACAGAAGCATGCAGCCATGGCAACCTTATTTACCCCATGCATCCTTCCCCATCCTCATCCCCTTATTAAAAATATATGTTTACTGATTCACAGAGGAAGGGAGAGGGAGAGAGAGAGAAACATCAATGATGAGAGAGAATCATTGATTAGCTGCCTCCTGCAGGCCCCACATTGGGGATCAAGCCCACAACCCAGGTATATATCCTGACTGGGAATCGAACCATGACCTCCTGGTTCCTAGGCCCATGCTCAACCACGGAGCCACACCCGCCCAGCCCAAAACCTCTATGAATGACCAATAGGCCTCTGGTCTAATTCACAAAGGTGAAGGCCGGCATGAGGCTCACTTCACTGTGAATCAGCCAACCTGCCTCCTCTTTGTTCTTTTTTTAAAAATATATTTTAGGAAGGGAGAGGGAGAGAGAGCTAGAAACACCGATGAGAGAGAAACATCAATCAGCTGCCTCCTGCACACCCCCTACTGGGGATGTGCCCACAACCAAGGTGCATGCCCTTGACCGGAATCGAACCTGGGACCCTTGAGTCCGCAGGCCGATGCCCTATCCACTGAGCCAAACCGGTTAGGGCCTCTTTGTTCTTTTTATAAGAGTCAGTCCATGTCAAACAGCAAGCTAGTATGTACCTTATTCCATCACAACCCTTTCCATGTCGATGTCACTGAGAAAAAGTCACTTGTCTTTGTTAAACACACAGCCACAGACAAACACTTGTCCCCACTTCAAAATAAAACACGAGAGAGTCCCTACACCACCGAGAACGCAGGGACTGTTCTGGAAATCTGAAAGATGTGTTTACGCAGCCTATGAAAACATCCCTCGGCATCAACACGAGGGTCCCTCTTTATTGCTCACTGATTGTTCCTATAGAATGTAAATTGTACATGAAATTGTAATTAGGCCTTGTTTAATGTAAATTGATTGTCTCAATTATTAGGAAATGGATTTGAATTTTAATGGACTATTTTGCTGGAGATGCGCCAAGCAAATCAGCACCAACTCTAATGGCTCTGACTGCCGGAGGTACACAGCCAGCCATCCCTGCGAACCAGGCAGGCCCGTGTGTCTCCGAATCGCCCCTCACGTGGTCCGGACCGTTAGCAAGCGCTTCTTCGTGCAGAAGAAATCAGCTGTTAACTTGCAGTATTGGGCGATTCTGTGACAGTGAGGCTGGAATTTGGTTTTTCTCTCTAAAAAAATAAAAAATGGTGAAATCCACATACCAGCAGCAAGGACTTTGTGGCTTTTTAGGAAATGCTCTTTCTGCAGATGAGGTTTGCTGTGAAAATCAGGGCTTTCCCCAGAAGGAGGAACCGACATAAAAGCCAGCAGCAGCGTGTCACGCCACGAGGTCACACTGAGTGACACTGAGGGATGGCCACCCGGGAACTGGCTGCAGACACACCCCAGCAGCACGCCACGCCCTTACTGCCTGACCCACCTCCTTCATTTTTACTTTATTTTATTTAAAAAAATATTTTTATTGATTTCAGAGAGGAATGGAGAGGGAGAGAAAGATAGAAGCATCAATGATGACAGAGAATCATTGATCGGCTGCCTCCTGCACACCCACCACTGGGGATCGAACCCAAAACCCGGCATGTGCCCTGACCAAGAATCGAACTGTGACCTCCTGGTTCAAAGGTCAACGCTCAACCACCGAGCCACACTGGCCGGCTGCACCTGACCGCTCTCCTTTATAAAAATCCAGGGTCTACGCAGGCAAACTGGTCTCGGTACCTCCCAGCGCAGACCTCAGCCGCTGGGCTCTCCAGATGGTTGCAACGTTTTCATCGTTAAATTACAGCCAGTGGCGCCGGAGGGACAGTCGCACATCTGCCCGACTCCGCCAGCCTCTCAGATCTGTTTCTCAAACTTTCGGCCCAAGACACACTCTGCATGCAAGTGTGAAACCATCTCTGATATAACATGACCATCTATGGATACACGGCTGCATTTACACGTCAGCCAAAGCCATCATACATCTATTGTAACTGCTATCTACTTGGGATATTTTAGGAATTGAATATATAAGGTTTTATTCACTTCAATCCTGATAGATCCTCTTTCTTCTTCTTTTTTTTTCCCCCAATGGAAACTGGCAGTCTTATCTAGACATATCTACAGACCCTAACCGGTTTGGCTCACTGGATAGAGCATCGGCCTGCGGACTCAAGGGTCCCAGGTTCAATTCCAGTCAAGGGCATGCACCTTGGTTGAAGGCACATACCCAGTAGGGAGTGTGCAGGAGGCAGCTCATTCATGTTTCTCTCTCATCAGTGTTTCCACTTCTCTATCCCTCTCCTTTCTGCTCTGTAAAAAAATCAATAAAATATATATATTTAAAAATAGACATACTTACAGATGTTATATGCAGCATATCCATTAAGATTGGGGCTGTAATTAAAATTTCTTTAATTCCTCCCACTTTTCTGAATGAAGTTCTGTGATGCTAAAGAATCAAGCTGATGACATGGCATCGTTTTTGACAACACAGTTCAGAAAGGGTGAGAAATGATGACCAGCCATTGGATTGATCCCGTCCTAAATGCTGATCTGAGTTGCGTAAAACCCCCTCGATGTTAGGAAAGCTCATTGTCTCCATGTCCTTTAACTGTTAAAGAACCGTTCCTGCCAAGACCGGTTTGGCTCAGTGGATAGAGAGTCGGCCTATGAATTGAGGGGTCCCGGGTTCAATTCTGGTCAGGGGTATGTATCTTGCTTGCGGGCATATCTCCACTTTGGGGTGTGCAGGAGGCGGCTGATCAATGTCTCTCTCTCATTGATGTTTCTGACTTTCTATCCCTCTACCTTCCTCTCTGTGAAAAATCAATAAAATATATTAACAAATAAAAAGAACCATTCCCTAGCACTGGACGGCTGCTTAAAACCACGCTTCATAACGTGGAAGGCTAGGGTTTAGATAACAGACCTCACAGTGTGACTCTGATACAATGTCACACGAAGACATGCCGTTGTACTGTGTAAGGCTGTAACATCGGGCCACAAGTGTGCATTTTTAAAAATATATATTTTATTGATTTTTTTTTCTTTTTACAGAGAGGAAGGGAGAGGGACAGAGAGTTAGAAACATCGATGAGAGAGAAATATCAATCAGCTGCCTCCTGCACACCCCCACTGGGGATATGCCCACAACCAAGGTACGTGCCCTTGACCGGAATCCAATCTGGGACCCCTGAGTCTGCAGGCTGATGCTCTATCCACTGAGCAAACCAGTCAGGGCCACAGTGTGCATTTAGAGAGAAAGAACCACCGCAAAGCCACAGACCCATGAAAAGGCAGAGGGAAAGTATGTAAAGGTGAGGGGGGCACCCGGACAAGGAGGAGAAGTGAGGAAGTAGCAGGTAAGTAGCACTGGTGGTTAGAAACCAGTGAGCATATCAGCATATTTGGCATCTTAATACCCACCCATGCCAGGCGCTGCCTCCCAGCCCCACATTGGCAGCTGGTCAGCAATGCCTCAGCTAGATGGGTATCTATTTCTCCCAGCAGATAAACATTCAAATTTGCACCCAGCCCTAGCTGGTTTAGCTCAGTAATGGTTAGAGTGTCAGCCCCCTGACTAAAGGGTCTCAGGTTCGATTCCAGTCAAGGGCACGTACTTTGGTTGCAGGCTTGATTCCCCGCCCTGGTCGGGCAAATGAGGGAAGCAACCAATCGATGTGTCTCTCGCGCATCGATGTTTCTCTCTGCCTCTATACCTTCCTTCCCTTCTCTCTATAAGTCAATGGAAAGAATATCCTCAGGTGAGGACTAACAACATCAAAACTTCGCATAGCTGAGACCGGTTTGGCGCAGTGAATAGAGCGTCGGCCTGCGGACTGAAAGGTCCCAGGTTTGATTCCGGTCAGGGGCATGTACCTTGCTTGCGGGCACAACTCCAGTAGGGGGCGTACAGGAGGCGGCTGATCGATGTCTGTCTCTCATTGATGTTTCTGACTTTCTATCCCTCTCACTTCCTCTCTGTAAAAAATCAATATATTAAAAAAAAATTCGCATAGCGTGGGAAAGAGTGACTCAGAAGCCACTTTAATGCTGCTTTTCTACATTTCTGCAAAATGGTGTTTCTGCCCCTCTATACACACACGCGCACACACACACACACGCACGCACTACTACCACTACATGGGCAACAGCCATTTGCAGAATTAATGTCTAGGAAAAAACGCTCAGAAAATGTCACTCCAAATCATAGATATTATCCCCAAACCAAGCATTCTCTTTAATCCGCTAAGTGCCCTTCGCCAGCAGTCTGCACGCTATGCCTGCGGTAAACGTTCATGAGCTTGCTTTTCCTCCATTACATGCCTTTGCCACCAAACAGAGGGAGAGACTTTCGGCACAGGCTTCTCTCTTCAAGTGCTTTCTGAAAATAGTGACCAGTCTTAATCCTCCCCAACCTGAAATGTCAAATGAGATAAAAGTCAATCATCTACTTCCTACTTTAACACTTGTTTCCGGGGATAAAACTCCTATTAGAAAATACTGCAGGTTTATTAAAGGTCATTCTGAGGTTAGTTTCTAGAAGACCAATTTTCAACTCATTCTTAGTTACCTTTCAGTCAGCAGCTCCATGTCGCCGGTCAATAGTTTTTATGCAAATAATTTAGATAATAATTAATATAAGAAAGAAAAAACGATGTGACGCTGTATAAGTGACAAAAACAACCAGATTGTGGGGGTTGTGACAGAGAACTTGACCACATGAGCCCACATGAGCCTGCTCAGCAGTCTTCACTGGCTCCAGGGATCGTTACCTCTGCTTACACTATGGGACTCACATGGATCTATATTCTGTGGGGAAGTACTAGTATATGAACCGATGCTCACTCTACAATATAACTAATAGGACATTTACACAATGGAGTACTATGCAGCTGTGAAAAAGAAGGATCTCTTTCCCTTTGGGACAGCATGGATGGACCTGGAGACTATCACGCTAAGAGCATTAAGCCAATCTGAGAAAGACAAGTATCACATGATCTCACTCATTTGTGGAATCAAATAAACAAAACAATTGACCAACAAAATAAGACCCAATGCATGGAGGCATGAACAGATTGACATACCTTGATGTGGGGTTCTGGGATGAGAAGAGATAAAGCAAAGAACTTATCTATATATAAAAGCCTAATACACAAATCAACTGAACAGCTGACTAGCAAAATGACTACTCGCTATGAGGTGCACTGACCACTAAGGGGGCAGATGCTCAATGCAGAGGCCACCTCAGCCTGCAGGCCCAAGCCAGCCAAAGTGGGTGCCAGCGGAAGGCCCCTATTGCCCCACCAGTTGCCCCACAGATTGGCCCTGATCACTGGCCAATACAGACCCTACCCAACCCTACTCATGCACAAATTTCATGCACTGGGCCTCTAGTATTCTTATATTCACAGCCCATGGACACGGGCAATATGGTGGTGAAGACCTGGGGGTTGAGTAGAGGCTAAGAGGAGGGGATTAAGGAGGGGGGCGGGGTGGAAGATATCTGTAATACTATCAACAACAAAAATATGTTTAAAAAATAAGACATAACTAGAAAGTAATGCCATTGCTATCCTCAACATGAATTTTCTGAACGCCTCCGTAGACACCAGGGGCTCCAAACCAGTTGTTGAAAAAATGTCCTTTTCCCGACTTTACAACTTTAATGACCTCGGCAACCAGAATTTACTACATTCACATCCACTCTGACGTAACGCAAACAATTCTCTGCTCCCAAATGCCACTCCCAGTGCACCCTCCCGCCACTGGTTGGCGGGTCTGTCTGCCTTGCTTTTCCACATTCCCTTTCACATCTCATAAAAATAGAGGTGTTTTTTTTTAACTCACAGTCACTTTTCAGTCCACTCTGATATGGTTTCTGCACTTAATCTTCTACTAAAAAGATTCTTGTCGATATAACCAGTGGTGTCCATTCTTTAAGCCAAATGATAGTAAATGTTTTAGACTGTGGGCCAATAAGTCATAGTCTCTGACTCAGCTGCTCCACCCTGACATTGTCGTGTGAAAACAGCCACAGACACGCTCAGGTCCCTGAGCCACAGCAGAAGGCTGTGGGCTGGGGCACAGTTTGCCAGTCCTGCTATCAAAGGCTAATAATCCCTTCCCTCTTGCTGGCAAATTCATTTCCACTGTTACTTTCTCATCGAAACTTCTCCTGGTCAAGACAAACCTCCTTATAAAACGTGCTTGCATCACAAAGTACAGTTCTCTTTCATAGAACGGATCCTTACTGCAACTGATGAGATATTTATAAAATTACCCATCAACATTCATCTATCTGCCCTATAAGGCTGGAAGCTCTTCCAGTTTCCCGATTAGACTGGGAACGAGATTTACTTTGCTGTTATATGCCCAGCAGGTGGTGGAGAACATGACACGTCATAGCAATCAATAAATATTTGTCGAGTGAATGACGGATGGATTTGCTAGCTGGCCCTCAGCTGGCAACCACATCTTTCTGAGCCCCACTTTCCCATCTGCAAACCAACAGCTACTGTCCAGCTTTGTTTCACGGTGAGGCAATACCTGTGAGTGCATTGGGGGAACTTGAAAGCAATACACAAATGGCATCATTGGTCCTCTAGCTGAGAATGGTTTTTGTTTACATAAAGGCTGTAAAAACCAAAGTCACAATCTACACGAAAACAACTATGTGGACAGAGACTATATGTGATCCCCAACCCCCAAATCTTTTACTCTCTGGTCCTTGCAGAAACGCCCTCTTTCCTCCCCCAGCCCCTCCCCGCCCCCCACCAAAGGCTGACAGCTATTGTCATGTGTGCAACGGCAGCGTGGACGTCAGCATCCATGGAGACCTGTTCACTGTGTGGTGCAAAACACTGAAGTACTTTTCCTGGGGAATTCATCATTACCCAGAAGTTACAGGTGATACCTCTACAGGAAATAAGGGGCTGTGTTTATTACAAAAAATACTGCACAGAAAAGGAAAGGAGTTTGGAGGCAAAAGATGAAGATTCAAGTTGGAACTCGACACTTAATCTGCCACCTCGAGCAAATTCATCAGTCTCTCTGAGCTTGTGTTTCTTCATCTGGAAAAAGAGAATAAATGCCATGATGCTGTCGAGTAGATGGCTAGTATGAGCCACGTGCTTTCTATATATTACATTTGATCTTTACATTCAACTGAAAAGTAGGTGTTCTTAGCCCCAATACAGATGAAGAAGCTGATGCTCAGAAAGGGTGAGTAACCTGCTCACAGCAACAGCACTGGGGAGAACCAGAGGGTCTGGAGTCCAGTCCTGATTCTAGCAACACTCGCAGTACCACCTCTGCTTAGATATGGACCTTCTTAGGCCTACTAGGTGATTCATCTTACAAAAAGCCTATAGAACCTAATTTCTGGAAGATAACGTTAGAAATTCCTCCATATTACATTACCAAAGTACACTTTAAAGGGACGATTTTCCTACAGTGTTCTGTATTACATCTATTCCTATGTCTAGAGAATAGTTATGAGGTGTGCTCTCCTCCCTGTGTATTATAAGAAGAGCCCGAGTGGAGAAAGCATCCTATCTAATAAAAGAGAAACGTGCAAATTGACTGTACCTCTGCTATGCCCACAAGCCACACTCACCATCCAATCAGGAACGAGTATGCAAATTAACCAAACCAAGATGGCTGCAGCCACAGAGATAGCAGGAGGCTTGGGTTTCCCCAACAATGGAGAAAGCCAAGCTCCCACAGCCCTGGCCTCCGCTCAAGGCTACAAAGTATCAATTATAGAAGATAAAGAAATACCAGATACCAGGGCCTCTGCTTGGGTCGCTGGGTGGCAGTGCCAGCCTGCAAACCAACACAGGCCCCTCGTCCAGGCCACTCCATGCCTCAAGAGAACCCCCACCTTGATTTAGGACACCCTTCAGGGCAAACCAGCCAGCCCCTACCTGTGCACCAGGCCTCTATCAAAGAAAAGAGCAATATGCAAATTGATCATCACTCCAACACACAAGATGGCTGCCCCAATGTGGACACAAGATGGCCAGAGGGGGAGGGCAGTTAGGAGGGACCAGGTTTGCAAGGGAGGGTAGTTGGGGGCGATCAAGCTTGCAGGGGAGGGCAGTTAGGAGTGACCAGGCTGGTAGAGGAGGGAAGTTGGAGGTGATTGGGCCTGCAGGGAAGGGCAGTTGTGGGGGACCCAGGCCT